>KZ807061.1:246725-257682 GCA_000696205.2 Oncopeltus fasciatus
TTTTCACAAAATATATATATAATGTTATACATTTGAACCTTTGGAAAGTGAACTACAGCAATTATAAACACTTCCTACAATATCTGAATCAATCATTTAAAGACAATGATCTCCATTAAATATTTTATTTTGCAATTTGCTGCTGATTAATATGGGGAAAGATGGATAGTCCAGAGCAGAATTTAATTGCCATTAAGAATTGAATGGAGGAATTAGCTGGTCAATTGCATTTCATAGACACTAGGAATCATAGTGGACTCACGTCTTTATAACAATGAATATCTTAACTTCCCATTAATTTTAAACTTATTACTATTGAAAAACTAATAAAATATGTCTTTATAATTTCTCCTCCCTTATAAATCATTAATCATAATACATTAAACATGTAATTAATTAAAGTTGTGATTTATTGCATACAAAACTCACATGTACTCAATTTAACATTAAGTGCTGCCTTGTTTTACTGCTGAAATCAAAGAACTGAAATTCTCTTAGTGGAGCCATACAAAGTAGTGATACTTATCAATTAAAAGACAAGTGGAAACTAATATATATATATATATATATAAATGTAATTAGCTTTTGAATTTCCAGATTCTGATATCACATTATTAGTGAAATTCTGCAACTGGTTTAAACAAGAGAGAAAAATATTCTCCTGGTTTGAGTTAAATTTATTATTCTTTTAAAAACCTTCACCGTAGTCCATTGAAAGATGTCAAATAAAATATAAAGAAAAAATTGTCTTCAGTGTGGGTTTGCGTGGGGGTAAGGGAGAGTGGGTGGAACAAATATATAAGTCTTATTATCTTGCTTCTTGCTTATCAAGATAAGTGGTACTGACTCCGGGTACTACCTGAAAATGTTTCCCTCGATCTCTCTATCCCAAGCATTGTAAATGATTTAATTTGAGATCCAAACGCTTGGGACAATTAGTAAATCTAATCTTAAAAAGACTGTAAATAAATTAGTTGCCTTAGATAAGTTATCCTATAATAACTTAAAACTGACATATGTCATTAAAAAAATAAACATCACTTTTACTTTGATTGACATGAGATATCTTTTTCGGACATCACACTTGACTGCTTTTAGTAAATAAAAAATTTATTTTTTTAATAACGACAAAATGATTTCAATACCATGAGGTCGTCAAACTCGGTCAGATTCTGTTATCAATTCATTTCAAGTCTTATGCCCTTTAATGATTGTGTTTACGAATAAACCATTTATATGAAAGATAATGAAAATAGCAATTAAACATTTCATGTTCCTGTTATTAAAGAAGAGAAGTACTGGAGTAAAATGAAAAATTTCCACGCGTGAAAACCCTCAAACATTGTTAAAAAAGTATTTATTGACCGTTCTAGATCAATACACCAATTGTATGAATTAATGTATTCAAATCTATTTTTTCAATTACCTGTAATTATATTTAAGGAATTGTTTATTTATTCCATTTCATTTATAAACAATTCAAGAATAGAATTCTTGAAAGTATTTCTTATTTTTTAAGAAATTAAATCGTAATGAAAAAATGGTCAACTAGAAATAAAATAAATAAATTTAATATAACNATCTTTTTAAGATGTCGACTAACAATATCTTTGACACACAACACTCCATGGAAAGTTAACGAGTACTTGTGGACAGATTTAACTGAACTGCTTCCTGCTGAACCTCATTAAAATCTATATTTTTTTAATTTAATGTCTTGTTTATTCTTTGAAGCAAATAACTAAACTGAGGGCTTTTTTAAGAAGTCAAATGGGATTTAACAAGCTTAGACAATGTTCTAAATGGATTATTAATTATTGATTAGTATCATTTTTTAATTTAATTTAAAGTAATATTTAATAAGCAAATAGAGGAGCAATTATCTCATTCTTATTAAAAATTACTAATACATAAAATTATTGTTTTAACAATTCTTAACTAATAAACTTCCTAACAAAGGCTTAAACTTATTTTTCAATTCATCATAACTACTTTTATCGAGTATAAAAAATTCTAATATAATGTTTAAAATTATATTTTTTAATTTAACTTTGATTTTAAATAAAATTAAAAATAACGTAATTCCATATAATTATTAAACATAAAATTAGGAGTAAGATTCTCATGGTTTCTGCCATCTAGATCAGAAGTTTGAGGTTCTATTAAAGCATATAGAAAGGAACTTTTGTAAATCACTTTTAGTAGAATATTGGAAACAATAATTCAATTAAATAAAATAGTAAACGATCAAATGAAATATTAGATGAGATTTAACTCCTATATAATGATTTTACTATTAGATAAAAAATTATAAAAATAATAAAAGATGCATTTTAATATATAAACCTTATTAATGTATTTTCAAGTAATTGACCATCATAATCCCCAAAGAATGAAAATAAGTATTTCATAGGGTAATTAAGTCATTTAAGATACTGACTCATTTGAAAGAAGTAGGTACTTCTTCTGAATTAGATAAATCCATGTCGTAAATCAGTTAAAATCTTTCCATGGAATTGGAAATCTGATCAGAATTATGTACAAATAAACTAATTGCTAAAAATAATTAAAAACCTGATTGGGAAATATGTATAAGATTCCACTCCCCTTCGGGCATTCATTTATATCAAAAAATAAATAAGAATGAAATTTTTTACAACCTTTATTTACATATTACATTCTGTTAAAAATAAATAAAAAACATTTTGTAATTTGATTACAATGAATAGTAAACAAATGAATGACATTAATGAAAGGCACATGAGGAGAGAAGGTGACACCACTCTCAATAAAAAAATGAAAGAAGAATCTAAGTAAAACTTGTATCACAAAATGAAAGATAGCAATGGCGTCTGATTTCTAGAAGCAGAGGATCTGATTCCTTTGTTATGAAAAATTGACACTCTACCAACATTTATTTAAAACTTGGAATTGACAGGTATTAGAACTACAAACTGTGGTTTCGATGGGTTTTGTGTAGTTTACTATAAATAGTGCAAAAGATCACATGAAAGCAATGCCCAGACATATCTACTCAGAATTCAAATTTGTATATCATTATATATGCCTCCTGTATACGACATAATTACTAGGAAATCAGTTTCCGTTTTCCTCGAACTCCAGGCTTTGCTATTGCCTGATTTGAACTGTTGTAATATAAAATAATATTAAAATAATATCAAAATAATTTCCATGCCAATGAAAGTAGGCTGATATATAGAAAAAAAAAGAAAACTAAAGAAATGAATCACAGTTAATTAGAAAGAAAAATACCAGATTCATGGTAGGTGACTTTTAATTCACATTTTTCCCATTCAACAAAAAAAATTACACAATAACCAAAAAAAAAATTATTTTATGAAGGATTTTACATTAAAAGGAGAGTTTGTTGACCGTAGATATTATTCTAAGATGATTTTAGTTGGGGTTCGGTCAAGTTTTTTCAAATTGGTTCTTTTTCAAATTGTTTTTCAAAAACTTTTAATTTTCTTACATAGCTTTCTACATTCATACTCTTGATATCACATTATATTATTGCAATTCTCTATTATACTAAATTCAATTATTATTGTATTCTCATGACATTGTATTTCTACAGCCCTGAAGATGGCTTACAATGTATGCCGAAACGTTGGCAGATAATCCTTTATTAAAAAATACATTTTTTAAATTTGTGTTTTTTGGATCTACCTTGACCGAACCCCAACTAAAATCATCTTAGGATTTTACATTAATTTCAAATGATTTAATACTTATTTAAATTATACAAAATCAAAAATAATTAAAGTTAAAATAAATTTATATCTGTAGTTGTTCCTGAAATTAATTTATTTATTAAAAAATCCTACTTTCACATGCAATTGCATTCTTTTTTTTAAAATATGATTATGCAGTAAATATATTTATTTCCTTGATGTGTGCCACATGATTGCACTCGCTAAGGTTGTAAACACAAATATTTGGAAGTCGTAACTTTTTTCTCATTCAGACTAATATAGATTTATAAGACTGGTAATTAAAGGCATCAGGCAGTTTGACATTTTGAAAGAAAATAAATATATTTCTTTGGACCGTAAAATGTTTCTTTAAAAATAAAAAATAAAAAATATCACAGCTTATTTAAAAAATAAAATGAGCAATATTCTTGTTTCTAAAGCAGATTTATGCATGGAAGCAGAATGTACTTCGGTTGGGTGACAACGATATAGAAGGTGTCCATGTTCATAGGGGGCAATGTTTTGAAGGCGAACAGTGCGGACAACTTAACTATTCGAGGCTACTGAAAGAAAGGAACAGATCAGGAATGTCAGATTAGGAGAGTTAGGGTTTGGCGAAGTGGTACTCACCGATCGCGGGGAGGGTAGCGAGAGGACGTACAGACCTCCGCGAAGTTAGGGCAAGACTGGCAACAGGTTAGCCACCGTGGACGGGGGTGGTACGGGGTGCGCAGGGCACACCATGGATCTCGCGTATCCATCAGACGCCCACCGATCCTCACATTTCACATAAACATGACAGACATTTCTCTGCTGATTTATCTGGAGGCTCTTTCAGGGAGGAAACGCCCCTTTGCTCGGCCTTTATACTCAGGAAGATTCGGGCATCATGTGACAATTCCACGTGTTTTATCGAACTATGGCTTTATAACTTCAAAAAGAACATATAATCTCACGCCTAAAGACGATCGACACACACCTAAAAGAACACATTGCACACATCAAACACGGACGTACAGAAAAGTCAGCTCTAGCAGAACATTTCGCTAACACCAGCCACCACATCAAATTCGAAGACGCTTCAATATTAGCCCGGGAAAACAACTACTATCGACGGACCATCAGAGAAGCCATCGAAATAGCGAAAAATCCGAGGAATATCAACAGGGAGGATGGATACAGGCTCAGCAAGAATTGGAAACCAGCGCTAATCGATAAAAAGGTCCAACCAATCGATAAGAGGGTCCAACCAATCGATAAGAGGATCCAGCCAATCAGCGAGCAGCCAATGGGAAGGCAGGCTTCGCCCAAGGACGGACAACGCCGGGTATAAAATACCCCTGGATTTGGAGACAGCTCTCATTCTCTATTCAGCCCTGAAGAAGTCATCACAGAATGTGCGAAAGCTCGGCAACCATCAGAAACTTTACACGGTCCAACCCGGAAAAAACTTTACATACATCTGATGACTGTGGAAGCCTACGTGAACAACATATAATCTGCAACATATAATAATGCAATTTATCTATTTCCTACTTTTTTCGGTTAGCTTTACATAGTTTTAGATCTCTAACCACATCTAGAATAGAATAGCATTCTTTGGAACAGAGTGATCACACCCAGCACTAAACACCAGTATATCTTCAATGACCTCTGATTTGCTATAAGGTTTTACGTCCTCAGATGATTTATCAATTTGTACCTAATGACCTTTATATGAATCTCTTTATTCCTCAACAATGGTTACGCTTGCGAGACCTTGTTATTAAATTTCGAGAGTCGCGACTATATCACACACTAGTGAGGAACTTTGGAACTAGTAGATCAGAAAAAATACTGAGAGAAACGGGAATTTAACTCTAACCACACACACTCACACTCGTCTGTATTCGTTATTATACGAGTCATAATAATTGTTTATTATGTCGTCATTATTATCTTGACATGAGAAAAATGTTAGATATAAAAAGAATCTTTAAACACGTACACAAAACGCGAAAGCCCATATACTATTCACTACTACAAGAAGACAACAAACAATTTTTAATAACCAGCCTGCCAGGGGATTTAAAAATCGTCCATTTTGGGGGGGTGTAATATTTAGAAGATCAATTATTGAGGGAAGAAATTGTACATAGAGTATGTAAAAAAAGCCTTCCACGAGGCGTTATTAGGGCAAGGTGATTAAAAATATTATATTCTTTAGGCAAGAAAACAGAAAGTGAAGAAGCTGAATTACATTATGCAAGAAGCTACAGTTGCACGGCCAAGAAGTAACAACTTTAATAACTACTAAACTTATTCTGAAAGTACCTGAGCAGTATCTTTTACATTGTCGTTTATGTCAGGGCATTGGCTAAGACATTTGACATTTGTTTGGCTCAACTCAATTCAAGTGAACTAGTTTCATGACAGTTGGGAAAGCCGGACGTCCACAAACTAGTAATATCCTCCTAAATCCCCGGATTAGGGAATATAACTTCTGCTTCATGAAGTAGAATATATTCCTGAAGAAATCTGGGGACATAAATTGCAGAGTAATATGAAGTATGTAAATATATGTTGTTGTCAATTAAATCTAACCTCATTTTTAAACATTTTTATTTTTAATATTTTTGTACTCTAAAATATTCAGGATGACTTTGTGGTATGTAAGCTCAACAATAGGGCTCATATTTGCGTTATGCTCTTAAAATATTCAATGAAATAAGTAATCTCTTTCCAATGAAATTCTCTGATAAATTGCATTTGCTCGTAATTTATAGGTTATGGTGGAAATACGCATATTTAGTTAAAAAGCTTTTTTTTACTTCTAAATCAAAAGTGAAGATTAATATAATGTGACAATATTATGAAGATGTTATGATTATAAATGTAATTGGTATTTTGTGAGGTCTTCCTTGCTTCTTTGCGTTGAATTTTTTTTATCAAGTGTGAAATTTTTATTATTATCATCCGTAGTTAAACATATCATATCATAGCAGAAAATAAAAATGTATTCAAGTAGGTACTCATGCAGACTGCTACTCACATATATTTAAAAACCCGAACCTATTTTATCTATCTACCAGAGTCCTTGGGGTTCGACAACAGCCATAGTAGAGAGAAGACGTGTTTTGTTAGCTCTCTTCAATTGTTTTTTTAGAAGAGATCAAAAGTGTTCAGTTGTTACCAAACTGGTCACAGTTAAAGATGTAGCCAGCCTGAAGACATTGACGAAGTTTTGAGGAATTTCACCGAGGAACAAACGCACAGCAATGAGAGAAATACTCAATTTTTTTAGTAGCGAGGAGCATATAGGCAGACGCGCTTGGTCAAACACGTCCTTTTCAGCTCCTAGCTCCTAGCCAGCCGACTGTTATCGGCCGGCTTAGACTAACTGCTAAGCAGATTAAGCAATCTCTACTCGATCTTTGGACTGATACTCGCAGAATCCTTAAGAGCCATGAAGCTTCCACTCCCTTGCGTCGAGGAAATAGTTCCTGGGCCTCTTCCTACAAAGACAAGGTGGAAATATTTACCAAGCATCTCAAGCAAACATTTACTCCTCACTCAGATCCCTTAGACCTGTCCAATGCCGCGGAGCCTGAGGAGTTCTTGGACATGCCATTACCTATGTCCTTGCCACTTAGGGCAGTAACACCTACCAAGGTCAAGTATATAATCTCTCATCTGCCTAAGCGCAAATCGACCGGATATGATTTAATCACCGGCCAAATTTTCCGTAATCTTCCCATAAAGGAAATTTTATTCTTGACCTACATTTGTAATTGCATATTTAGAACTACCCACTTCCCTCTCCTCTGGAAATATTCTGATATAATACTATTTTCCAAACCTGGAAAATCACCACATAACCCCTCATTCTATCGTCTTATAAGTCTCCTTCCTACACTTTCAAAGGTTTTCTAAAAAATACTGTTAAAACGAATGATGCCTTCCATTGAACCCTTCTATATCCTCCCGAATCATCAGTTTGGCTTCCGACGTAAGCATTCTACTGCCCAGCAGGTGTTTCGCATCGTAGACTACATCTCCTCTCCCTTGAGCGCAAAGAGTACTGCCCAGGTGCTTTTTTGGATGTTTCCATTGCATTTCATATTACAAAATGACGCTCTACAAAACCTTACTACGACCAATCTGGACTTACGGAGTAGAAATCTAAAGTGCCGCCAAGCCTTCCAACATCTAAAGAATCCAGTCCTTTCAATTCAAAACCCTGAGAATTATTGCAAATGCTCCCTACTAGGTATCCAAGTCATACCTTCACCACGATCTTAATATTCCTTTTGTTCAAGGCTTCATTTTTTCCCGCTTCACTCTTTTCCAAAGTAAACTGCCA
Source organism: Oncopeltus fasciatus (assembly GCA_000696205.2). NCBI lineage: Eukaryota > Metazoa > Arthropoda > Insecta > Hemiptera > Lygaeidae > Oncopeltus > Oncopeltus fasciatus. The sequence goes on from KZ807061.1 coordinate 254,784, forward strand.
TACCATCCTAATCCACTAGCACAGACCATGTCTTCCAACTCCAACCCCTATAACCCTCCCCGTCGACTCAAACGAAGATGGCCCCGTGACGTCCTGGGGAGCCTTTTAATAATTTGAAAGTGGTGTCATTGGTCACCTTCTCTCCCCATGTGATTGACATAGAATGTCATTTTTACTTCATTGTGATCAAACTACAAAATATTTTTATTTAACAAAATGTAATAAATTAATAAAAGTTTAATAAACCAGAGTCCTTTGTGTTATACTAGTTTCTGGGAATTAAATCGATTTAAATTTCGAAGTGATATTGAAAGAAGGAAAAAATATGATGAAATATTCTCGGGGGCTAATACTAAAAAGATTGTGTTGTAAAAATCCGAGTGTTAAAATACGATCTTGATCAATTAGAACTAAATCAATTCATTATCAGGAAACTTTATTTGATCAAAAGAAGATTCGAGGAAAGAAAACTTTACTGTTTTTTTTATTTTTCAGAAGAGTTTTATGCCCCATTGAGTCTTAGGAGATTTGTAAAACGTATTTGATGTAAAATATAACATTCTTACATTTATATTCTATAACTTTTCTTTAGCGGGCATTATGAATTACAGTTAAGAATGCACAATTGAGAGTTCGTCTCTACTCCTAAATATACATATATTCTTACTAAATTCGATAATTGGGGTTCGTTTAAAAAATTTAAAATTAGTTTTTATTTTGTGGAAATTGAATGAGATAAGGTTAAAGTCTCCTTAAATCCAAATTAATTAATATCCAATTTTTTTAAAAGAATTAATCATAATAGATAAACAGTATTAAAGTAATTTATATATAGTTTATAATCAGGTATGTTCAACTTGATGAAACCTGCTGTATCTGTGAAGTTTTTGCAGCTCATTATTTTTATTATTGGGAAATAGAAGAATTATAATTAGGGTTTACATCTTCAAATACAATTATTTTTAAGTACAATAACAAGAATTTCGCCAAGCTTACGTAGCTCGTGGGTGCAGGGAATTTTTATAAAACTTACTTTAGAATGTACTTTTACCATTACAAGTATGCATTTACCTTAATATCTTATGCGACTCAAAATAACCTTAATAACCAGAAAAGCCTCAAAGATACACATCGTTCTATTTTTCAACCCTCTTTTTTACTCCATTGTCCGGAAATTGAATTTCTTCATATGACAAAGTTACACTCCAACAGGATATCATCCCTTTCAGCACACAATCAACCTGCTCAGTCTACTGTGTGACTAACTCAAGATCAATGACTACACAATCAACCCCCGAAGGACCTCTCAATAAGTTCAAAAATGAGTTCGTTCCCATTTTGTCTTCAAATTCACTTAGAAGTGTAGATATAATAAATCAAAGAATCGAGGTGACGAAAGTTATGTTTAAACAATTAATGAAAGGGAATAGAATAAAAAATCTAACTGTCCCAGCCAGGAACAGTCAGATTATTTATTCTATTCCCTCTCATTAATTTTTTAAAATTTACGTGGGATAAAAAAACCACAACCAAATAAAATATTTATAAAGAGAAAATATTTATAACGAAAGTTATATTCTTTACTGTAATGATTTATATTTGGATCTGAAGCTTTATTTCTACAATATGTTCCTCACATTGTTTCATAATTTTCCACAACAAGCAATTTTCATTTTCTATTTCCCTAGATTTTCTATTTAAATATATTTTGATCCGTTATACTGGTAATTGATATTTATTATATATTATACATATCTAAAAATTTGAGAGATTTTTTTGCAATTAAAACTTTGCATTCTCTAATGACAGATCAGATAATTTAAAGCATAAAATCAAAAAACCAAATGACATTATTGATAAAAGAATTAAAATATTTACTGATAATAACTAACGATGCTAAGTATCTAAAAATTAATTTTTTTTTTTTAACAAAGCATATTTAGAAATCGTGAAAACAAATTACACCTGAATAAACATGAGAATGTTTGCTTTTGGTACAATGACAGTCGGCCTTTATTTGATTTTTTGTTCTCTGGCCTCAAAATGACAATGGCCTACGTTCTGTCAGTTTCGATTAACACTTTATCGGTCGAAGAGCATTTTCCTGAAATCATGAATCCTAATATGAAATAGTTGTACGAAAGCACAGTTTCATTGGAACTGTGGTTCGGATAATATTTTACCAGTTGTAATCAAGTACCAATAAATAATGGACAACAATTTAAAATGTGAGTAATTAGAAAAAGTTATCCTTGGAATACTAAGAAATAACCATAATGTCCTGACAGAAAATAAATAATTTGATGAGGGATTGAGATTTTTAGTTACCCATGTAAAATTTAAAAGCTAATTTTTTTTTTAATATTTCAATTCATTCTCAAATATAACCTACAGTATAAATTTGGTAAAAATGGTCAGATTTCTATGTTAAAACTATAACTGGACCCTAGTTTATACCAATTTATGCTATAAATAGTTTCAATTAAAATAAATAAATTATTATAAGTATGTAAAATGAGTGTATCTAATTTATTTTTTCAAGGATTTTGTCGAACTATTTTTTTTTTAAATATTTAATTGTAAAATTTATGCCAGCCTTATGGGAATGGTATATTCCGAAACTCTTTCAAAAATATACATAAAGTCAAAAACTTATTTATTTATCACGGTTATTCAGGAGCACATTTAACGAGAGTTAATTAATTATTGAAATTTTATTGGTAAGAATGCCTCTCTCGTTAGGTTATATATGTTTTGAATAACGAAATAATGACATTGCAAACTTACTCAATTCTTATCACATAGCATAGCGGTAATAACTTTCATTGCTAATCTAGAAAATCCCAAGTGACCCCCCCCCCTCCTATATTAATCAGTAGAATTAGTTGGCTTATATATA
>KZ807061.1:270395-287961 GCA_000696205.2 Oncopeltus fasciatus
CTACAATATCTCTGACCTCCTGGGGACATAGTCTCTAAATAATTTGAGAGTGGTGTCATTGGTCACCTTCTCTCCTCATGTGATTGACATTGAATGTCATTTTTACTCCATTCTGATCAAATTACAAAATGTTTTTATTTAACAGAATGTAATAAATGAATAAAAGTTTAATATAAAAAAATAATACTTATTATAATATTAATATTGTTTTATTCAATTAATAAAATTTGTGCTAATGGAATACCACTGACATAGATAACTTACCATTGGTACATTCCACATATTGGTTAAATTTATGGTAAAACGTTTCTGACACATAGGGTTATTTATTGCCCAAAGTATACCCTCAATATTTTTAAGAATATTTCCGTTCTAGTAAAAACGGCGTTTATTTTTCCCATCCTTCTGTATTTATGTCATCATCTGTGATGGAACTAATATCCTCCCCCCCCTCCCTTTGTATTATGTAATTGCTATAGAATTATCTTTTAATCTTTGACCATTAGAATATTGGCTGTTTATGTTTCAACCTGAATTATTATAGGTACTTATATAGAAATTGGTGTATTACACATTTGTAAGTCGAGAGCTGTGAAAATTAGCGAATTCCTTGACAAATTTTTTTGTTGATCTAGTGTTTCAGATAATTTTAACGTATTATAGGCTCTTTAAATGATTTTTACTCGAACAGCGTTTGATTCCAGGGATACGTCAGGTAGCGAATTTTTGCGAAATATATGTTGTGGGTTTAGTATTTTGGAAAATTTTGTGTTTTATGGACTTTTTATTTTGTTAGTGAACCTCATGTGATGCAGGCATGGGTGCTTCAATTAGCTAATTTCGTGAAAATGTGTATTGCTGATTTAGAATATTTCTTTCTTTTAAATCATACCTTTATGACTCTAGAGCAGGGCAAAATTGTGATTTTTTAAAAACATTTTGCGGGTTTTATTATTTTGAAAAATAATATTGTGTTTCATTGTCTATATGTAATTTTCTAATTAACCCGTGTTTAATTCAGGGAGTGCATCAAGTAGCTAATTACTTTGCTTTAGAGCTGTTCTGTTTTATTAAATCCCTTTTTATCTATTATGTTTCAGCCATCATTGCATGTTCTACCCATTTTCTTCGGAATAATGTGAGCCTCTACCATACAACACATAGAATTTAACCTCCCTCTATTCACCTGAATATTGTCAAATTTTTTTCTTAATTAAGTCTATTTATTAACAATTAATGTAAAATGAGAAAGACATTGAGAAATGTAAATTCAAGTTGGCCATGACTCACACATTTGGAACATATTATCTAAATTCGATAATTTGGATTTATGTAAGAAGTGTTAAACATACTTGTTTTTATTGAAATTAAATTATGGGAGGTGTAGTTTGCAGGGAGACTAAATTGAACTATGGTCAATATTCTAAGATGATTTTAGTTGGGGTTCGGTCAAGGTTTTCTACCTTGACCGAACCCTAACTAAAATCATCTTAGAATAATATCTATGGTCAACAAACTCTCCTTTTGAATATGGTCAATATTGTTACTATTAGTGTTTTGAATAAAAACTATTGGTATATACAAAATTTTATTTTTCATTTAAGTTCTGCAACATTTATATAGAAGGTATACAACAATAAGAGTTACATTTAAAAATTAACTTAAAGGCTCTAAGGTCATTTTTCATAATTATTTACATTTATCTATTGGATGTAACTGAGTTCACTTACTGTCACAGGTAGTCAATCTTTCAGTTTCCAAACAAACCGAGGAAATTTTTGTTTATAAAATTACAAATGTTAGCTACTCAGAAAATTCCTAACGTATCTTTAAGGATGGACTTAAAAAAAAAAAAAAAAGCATTAATAATAGTTAATAGCTAATTTAATCTTGAAGCTAGGCCATCGATAAAATGACTATGGATATATTTTTAAAATCTTTTCTAGCAAAAGCTTAATTTTATAGTTAAGAGTTAGGTCAAAATGTTACCCTTAGGCTAAACTTCAAACCACCCTTCACTTGTATATCCCTTAACTCAATTTCTCTACTTTATTGTATTTCTTATTAGTGTTTTTCAGAGAAATGCTATATAAAATAAATTTTAAAAAATATATTTTACAACCAAAATATTCTNAAAAAGCTTCTGTTAGCTCCTACGACATTTTCTTGGTTTATGCAATACCTCTACTTGACGTTCTGCGCTTTTATTCACATCAGAAATCAATTAGCAAGAATTAACCTGAATCTTCTTTGAGTAGCTTCACCAATACAATGAAAGACAACGAGTCTAATTATACTTGCAATTACTGTATTATTAACATTAAATCTAAGATGAAGAGGAGCCACTTGAGACTTATATATCTCTCGATGAGAACGAAAACATCTATAAGTAGAAGGCAGTCAAGAGGTGGTTCAGTTGATCGAGATTTCGTGAACTCATGCCTACTCTCCTCCACTACATCTGGCTAACTCCTTAGAAAATGTGTGAGTTTTTTGTTTGTTTTTTTGTTTTCCCCTAGCAGAGTTTATTAAAACCCTTACTCAAGGAAATTAAGAAGTTTATATTTGAATTTGAGTTCAGTCAGTTCCGATATGTTACCAAATTCCATATGAGTTTCAATCATCACAAATATATAGTTAAGGGTTAAAAATTTATAAATGCTATAAGAGGCACACTATTAGGCCTACCCATCACGAGTGGATACCTTTTCACCAATATGTATTGAGCTATTTATTTTATGTTGACTAATTTTTCATCGACTCGCAACGGTTATTTTGTAAAGTGCTGAGTATAAGGTAATTTAATTGTTAGGTAATAGTTAATTTATTTTAGAAAAGACCTGAACTAATTTTCATAAAATTTTAAATTTAGGTCGCGCTTATACTTAAGATCTTAATTTCTTCTAAACATAATTAAACGACGACTCTAAGAGAGTAAAATTAAGAACTAAAATAGGTTAAACTTGGCTACAGAAGCGCCATGGTTATACTATATTGTACTATACTACTCAGAGCATAGTATAGATATTTAGAGATCTACCAATAAGGGTAGAGCTTATACACATTATAGCTCCATATAGTTGGAACAATAGCTCTCACATATCTGTCGGCCTGTTTTTCCACCATATTTAATAAATAAACACTAAATATAAAATTTGTTTTAATTTTTTTATTTTAATTTATTTCTGCTTGTTTTTCGTAATTTAACAAAATAAACTGTTGTGCAATAATTTACAGTATTTTTCTTCTTGCTATAAAGGGCTGAAAATAAGTAACCAATTTATTTGGCACTGTTCAGAGAGCTTAATATATAACTAAAAGGTTTTAGCATAATTTAGTTCATTGGGGTCCGTCACTTCCTGCAGAAGCGAAGGCTATAACTTTCCTAAAACGATTAAAATTGCAGATTTTAAATTTTCAACTTTACAAAGACCGATGCCTGGTATACAATTTAATTTGGGAGGTCAGGGAGAGGAGGTTGAAGGGAGATCATGTCATCGATAATGGCAACGACTGATCTGCAATAATATCAAGTAAATAACATACTTATTTTAAATTTTTAAATTTCCAAATGGAGAGTAATAAAATAAATGTTTATCCGCCTATCAGATTTACTCTATCTTAGATTGCTAAGAAAATAACCCGTAATGAAATGCCAAGTGTAATTTTAAAAATTATATTCGACGTAGCTGTAATATCTATTTTTCATTATTATTATTATTATTATTAGGCAAATATATGTCTGTAGGCAGACTAGTGCATGCAATTTAACAGATTACCTATTTCAACTTCCATACAAAATAAATGTTTAGATAAAAATAGATCTAAAATAGAATTTCATAACAATTAAATTCTCTAACGTTATATCGTCGTTTCTCCCATTTCCCCAATAGTGAAATTGTTATTTTATATTTAATTTAATAAATTAGCCAAGTTTTATTAAATTTCTTACAATTGCAGGAAGTATTTCCTGATATAATATGTTAAACCTAACAATGTCCGAAATATTTTTAATGTTTTGATACCATCACATGATTTTCCACCCGCCACACATCCTTTGTGTTTTCTTTCAATAGTTCTCGTTACAAACAGTGTACTCTTTTCACACTGTGATCTCATGCTAAGCACTATCCCAATACTCTCTCATTTTTGTTTAAATATCCATCCTCCCTTGAACCATAGTCCTTTTGAAATTCTCAATCAAGAGCTAGATCGCATACACAGTCAGTCCTATTAGACAGATCCAAAGATGGCGTCATTTTTGTAATTGATCAACTTATGCCACTATTAGCAGCAATATATATAGACACATGTAATTGTATTGCTTGAGAAACACTTTGTTAAAGTCAAATGACACAATGTGCAGTCGATTTGTCTTTAAATTAGCCACATTGAATTGTGCGGATAAAGATTTCTCGGACCTTGTGATAAAGGGTTATCCTCCTTAGAAGGATAAAGGTTTATCCTTTTAAGGTGAAACTCCCAAGAAGGATTCAAATTAGAAACTATCACGAGAGCTTGAAAGCAAACCTGTGTCGAAGTTAACATTATGTCAATGAGCCGCTAGCGAGCCCCTGCAGGGGATAATATTCAAACTTTATAACTGGACTGCCAAGGAAGCACGGCCCTAGTTATAACTTGAGTTATACTTTCTTCGGATATGTTATAGATCGGTAGTTAACCTTAGATTTTCCAATTATATTATTTGACTAATGCTATAAGGACAGCACACCTGTTTACCGAAGTACGGTGTATTTACTGTGCATCATATAGTTTACTACATGTATCACTTTATGTACTTAAATTATATACCTAGCTTACTATAATTGCTAATTTTTTACATTGAATCGGAAGATTGATCTTTCCTTAAAGTATAATCCTTTAGTGAGTGAGTGTCTTTGCACATCCCTGAACAAAACTTATGAAAACAGCTAAACGGATCTAGAGTTAGCTATTCAGTAAAGCCCTTTGTAGAAATCGCTTTGAAGGGCAGCAGGCGAGCGATTGTTGTGTACTGTAAGATAACTATAAACAAAAAATCAAAAACTGGTCTAACTCTTCTGATAATACGAGTCGTAGGGGTCATCTACTAAAAGCCCTTCCTTTAACATAGAATGTAATGATGCCAGAGGAAGAGTTGAGAGGAGTAAGTAACGCGCAAATATCTAACTAGATCCAAGTGGAGCGATAAGTAATATTGCAGTCAAAGTAAAAGCAACTTTGCATAAAAAAAAAANGCCACTTGAAGCTATTAAAATACTCAAAGTAAAAACTGATATAGATTCATCATTAAAGAATCACCTGTTGCAATTTAAAAAACAATTCATAAAAGCTATTATTTAACAATCTGTGACAATAATACTTACAAACTGGCCCGTGCCGGCTTTTTCAACAGTCTACATTTATTTTTTTCGAATCTGGGGAATTTAACTTTTTTAGGCCACATTTATTATTTATTCATTGAACACTATTTTATTTTTAAGAAAAAGATACACGAAAGGGTGTCTAAAATGTAAGCTACTCCATAAATGAACATAGTATAACCATAAAATACATGTAAAGTAATTTACCTCTTTAATTTAGTAAAATTTGTAAATAACATTCGTACTCATTTACAATAAACAAAATCGCATTTGTAACGCTAAATAAGGTTATATAATAAAACAAAGTATTGAACTTTAATTACTAATTATTAGTCTTTCAGATTTAATTTAAAGAACTAGTTTGAGAGTTGAAAACGGTGAATGAAGAAGAGATGAAAAAAGTGAATAAAGCAATACGGCATTATTTATTTAACTTTATCCAAGTAATTTTCGACGTCCTCAAACCAGCCCTGCCAAGTCTCAGTCGGAAGTGAGACACATTCGTTGTCACAAGCCCTCCTGCAAGTCACTGGATAAACATTTTCCTTTCACCTTTATTTTCAAGTATGGGAACTGTGAAAAGTCCCTAAGGAATTTCGCTAAAGAAGTATCTGTCCAGTAAAGAACCTCCTCTGGTTCTGTGATATGGGGCGTTGTCTTGGTGGAGGTACCATCCATGTAAGGGTGTCCATCCTTAACTTTGGTCGCAGGTTTTGCGTGGATACTGTGAGACGATAACCTTTATATATATATATATATATTTACACCACAATTTAAACAAAATATCTATTCTAGCTTCGTTAGGAAATAAGTGTATAGATCAAAATAGATTCAAAATATAATTCTATAACACTTTTTTAAAAAAAATAACGCATGTCAGTTCCTACCTTATGTACGCTTTTATATACATTTTAAGATCATGTTTTTCTCTTGCTTGAAAATGATATTTCCTTATTAATTCTTCTTTACTCAGTAAAAATGGAGGATTCACTTAGGCCTCAGATATCTGTCCTTTCAACAAGCAAAATTTATAGAAAGTGAGGCTCCCCCCCCCCCTCCCAATTTCTGTGGATGAAAAAATTACTCAGAATAAACCTCATTAAAAAATATTTAAAAAACCCAGACTCTGTGGAATTGAACATGCTAAAATGATGTAAACAAACATGTGAAGAATACAAGCATCATTGTTTCAACCAACTTACCAATAATTACATGAGTATTTTATATTTAATTAATTGAGTTGGGCATGTACGCTGAATATTGTGTCACTAAAGTCATTACGATTGCTCAAATAGTAATACTTCTCGTTGCAAATTGTATACTCTTTTGAAACTGTAACATTGTTTACATAATACTCTCTCTTTTTGTTTTGTTTTTTCAACCCATCCTACCTTGAACAACTTTCTCGACTACCTTTTACATCGGTAGATCTTATTTACTGCATCCTGCTCTTTCCTGAGACACTGGTCTTCCTCGAATTTTCACTCAATAGCTGGATCGCGTATCGAGTACTAGCAGACGGATCAAAAAAAAAAAAAAAAAAAAAAAAAAAAAAAAAAAAAAAAAAAAAAAAAAANAAAAAAAAAAAAAAAAAAAAAAAAAAAAAAAAAAAAAAAAAAAAAAAAAAAGACCTCATCTTCTCACTCTAACCTATTTCTGGGCGGCTCGGAACATCTCGGTAAATTTGAGTTTGTGCGCACCTTCAGAGACCCCCCCCCCCCCACACTAACACATAAACGTGAAATTGTGCGAGGGAATGCAGATCACTAACTGTCAGCTTGGCGGTCATCTTTTACCCGTCTGCCCATCTGCAGATCGGTCGAACTGGAACTTCCCTGCTTCCTTTGAAGAGATAAATTTACATTTAACATTGCACAAAATGATTGAAAATTATCAAATTTCCAAATTCATCGAATTCTAGTATGATTTTTAAAATGGAAGGGAAAAATAACTTTTTTATGTAAAGTAGCCTGCTTTAAATCAAGCCTCAAACAGACAAATGCAATATTAATAGGTCAAAAATAATCAAATAAGGTTTCATAAGGTAAAGTGATTATATGATATTAATGTTTAGAATCTTAACTTCTAGCTTTATTTTATAGTACATAAAAGTATATGTGTTATTTTTATTTAGATATAACGAAAGTTATGATAACTGTCATTAATTGTTTTACTTTTCTTATTTCAGATGAAGGATTTTACACAATATATGTGGCCTTCGTGAGTGGTCTTGCATCTCTCGCTGCGGACTGCTCAATGCAGTCAATGTACTTCATTCTACCCTCTGTGAGCTGTGAGATTGTACTTAGCCCAGTGGAAAAAGCCTTTCTTGGCTCGGTAACCTTCCTTGGTAATCTCTATAGATGAATTTTAAGTCCTTTAGAAACATATTTATAAGAAAGTCTTTAGCCAAGCATAAATATGTAATTCAAGAAGAGGTGTATTATATCACATTCTGTAAATTTTAAGAAATTTTCCATGAATTGATTCTATATCTGATCTTGTAAGTAAATTCTATAAACTATTCAACTATTCAAACGACATAGGTTACTGTCAAATTTATAAAGCATTTAACCCCCCTCTCCCACCCAAACCGCACTATTAAACCATATTTTTTGACTTTATTTCAGCAAAAAATTGATTTAAGTCATTCAAAAAAGTGGAAAATAATAATTGAAAATAATAGAATTCGGAGACTTATATCACACCTTTTAATTTAATGTTGCCTTATATATGATATTTGATATTTTAGATGAAAATCTATATCCGATGGAAGGATCTCTAAAATTTAAAAAAATAAAAAATAAATATTAAAGAAATTTTATATTCACTAGAAAAAAAAAGTTTTATTTTGTCTTGTCTCATATTCATTCTTCTACAAGCCTGCTTAATTTTGAAATTGCTCTTGATTCAAAACACCGAATGAATTATTCCTTTATTTCATATTTAAAAATTATAAACTAAAAGAAAAAATGCATATAATGTTTACTTTTGGAACAGACCTATACATAGATTGACAGTTTACTTTTATTACCAACACTCAAATATAATTTATTTAAAATTCTGCTCTTTTAAAATATTGGCTGTTTTAATCATTTTTAAGCTTTTAAAAAGTTTGTATTAGTTATTTTGGCTTATTTGGAAAAGTCTTCTATTATCACACCTTTTAATGTTTAATTTTTTTTTTTTTTTTTAACAAATTATTATTATTAGTTCATATAATAATGGAATAAATCTAGGAAATGCTATGCAACTCACACCGTTGACTGATTACTGATTATTGGAACCTGATTACTGATGAGTCCTACCGGAACTCGGGAGATCGAGACTCGTGTCCGAATCCCCCGCCTCAAGCCTCTTCCATTCACTATTAATATCGAAAACATTTGCCAATATTTCAATTCGGCCTTTCTCAAATCACTCACGTTCCTATCAGATTTCTGCCGACTATGTTTAAGTAAAAAAGCTCAAAGAAATAAATTGGATTATCTATTCTTGAACACAATCTGACAAATACAAGATGTGTATGATACTTTCAAAGGAACATATTTCAGCTTCTCATTGATAGTAAGGGATTGAGAAGGCTCACACAAAGTTTTTTTCTTTTGAATTGTTTCACGGTAGCAGCGTGAAAGACTGATTTCCTTGTTGGTTGTCAAGTAAAACCAAATTTCATTGGCTCTTTGTTGAGCTGAGTAGCTTGAGTATTTTTTGTTATTGTTTAAGCCTATTTAATGATGATTTATTTAGTTTTAATTTGCATTATTTAAAACAAAGTATTACTAAGTAACTCATTACTTAATATAAAAAACTCTTTACATTGCTAACTATTAAAACTGAAAAGAGAAATACATACTTTCTAAGTGCTTTTATAATATCTTGGCTACCTTCAGTAAACCCTATGATCCTAAATTGTTGATAGGGCGATTTTACATATTTATAATAAAAAAAACATATTTTCTGTGAGATAAAATCCACGGAATCATGTTCGTTTGTTAAAAAATAACTGTCCCCAAATTTTGAGAATGAGCAACTAATACATTTGTCTTCTGTTTTCAGGTACTGTTATTTCTTCAAATTTCTTTGGCTTCCTATCTGATGTCTACGGAAGAAAAAAGCTGTTGCTGATATCCACATTCGGAACATGCATCTTTAGTATATTGATGAGCGTATCTCCGAATGCAATATGCCTCATGATGGCAAACATGTGTGCAGGCCTAATGTGAGTCTAAATTCAGTTTAATTTAGATCATTTGAAATGCAAACCTCACTCAAAACATAAAAAATATGTGAAATAATTGTACATTTATTAAAGAGTCTCGTGTACTAGGAGATTCCTGGGCACAGAGTTGAGAATTTATAAATTTCAAGAAAACTATTATAAGTATACATTAATTTCAAAAGTTAATTAATATGAATAGAGATTGGATGGTGATTTCTTGGAATATTATAAAATAAAAACTAATTTCTTAACTAATGGAGAGCTTTATTGACCGTAGATATTATTAGATTTTGGGGGGAGCTATTTATTTTATGTTGACTAATTTTTCATCGACTCGCAACGGTTATTTTGTAAAGTGCTGAGTATAAGGTAATTTAATTGTTAGGTAATAGTTAATTTATTTTAGAAAAGACCTGAACTAATTTTCATAAAATTTTAAATTTAGGTCGCGCTTATACTTAAGATCTTAATTTCTTCTAAACATAATTAAACGACGACTCTAAGAGAGTAAAATTAAGAACTAAAATAGGTTAAACTTGGCTACAGAAGCGCCATGGTTATACTATNTTGTAATATAATGTTATTATATTACCTATTTTGATTCTAATTTCTTTTATAAAAGAAAAAGTCATTAAAAGTATTTATTTTATATCTGTTAAATTCAACTGTTCAGAGAGTTTACTTGTTTTTCTAATTTGAAAAAAAACATAAGTGTTCGAAAATTAGTAAAGAACATAGCTTTAGAACAGTTTTGCAGTAACTAAACTTTTAAATATTTTCAAAAACATTAAATGAAAATTATATCATTCCTAATGATAATTACGAAGTGTACAACCACTAAATCATAGTAAATGCATAAGGTTTAGTTTCTACAATAATCATATATTAAATGAAGTAATTCTACATGATTATCTAATAATACATTTACCAGTTTATAAAATACAGTAGTCAATACAAATGGATAAATTAAATATTTTAACATTGAAAAAAATATTAAAACTTTCTATTACTCCTAAAGAATGCAATTTGTTATTTTACCCTCATACTCATATGTATTACACAAATTAATTAAGTAATCATTTTTGATTTCAGGCTTGGAGGAGTATTTGGATTGCCTTTCGTCTATTTGAGCGAATTTTGTTGCTGCAGGATCCGATCGAAATACATAACAATAGCTTCGGTCTTGCTAATGCTGGCGAACATTTACTCCCCCTGTTAGTAAGTTGAATACTTGTATTAGTGTAAGTGACTCTACTTGCGATGATTACAATGCTATATATATATATANCAAGTATATATATATATATATACAACTAATAAGGGGTTCAAACTTTAAAAATAACAGCTAAATTTAAACATAATATCCAGCTTGAGTTATAACAATCCAACCAAAAACTACAAATTATTGAAAATCTATTATTAAATATCAAATTATCTGCCTTAATTACTAGACATTTTATTCTAAATATTTTATTCTAAATATTTCATTTCAGTTTCGCAATCACAATCTTGACATGCAATATCGTAACTATGATCTATTTTTTTATTGTGGCAAAAACAATTATTTCAATGGAGATTTATTTGACATATAGATTTTTAAAAAGAAAATCCAATAACGATTATGTACTTGTAGATTGACTCCCTGCACCGTCTCGTCATGCTCTTGGAACCAGGAGAAAAACTCTATTGAACTTGAAACTCGCCATACTCAAACTTGAAAGTTTGAAAATCGCGGGATAATCCGAGCTCCTCTAAGAGGACCTGTTATTCCTTGGGATAGATAAGGAAAGAAGACATTGTACTTCGTCATCAAAGTATTTAATGTTAATTTTCGTACAAAAAATAATTTAAAAGTAAATATTGAAAAAAAAAAATTATAGCAGTTACGAAAAATGTATAAAACAAAAAATATATGTAAAATTCAATTTTATAACCAAAAGGAGAGTTTGTTGGCCGTAGATATTATTCTAAGATGATTTTAGTTGGGGTTCGGTCAAGGTAGATCCAAAAAACACAAATTAAAAAAAAATGAATTTTTTAAAAGGATTAAAATACATTTTTTTTATATTTATTTTGGAATTAGCTTTTTTATAAGGCCTCTATTTTAAATTTTTGATTCCTTTTCATAAGAAAAATATATAAAAATTCCTTTAAGTGTTCTTCAGTTTGATGCTTCTGGCTTAACCTTGATAAATTTGATTAAAAAGATTACTTTGTTAGTTGTAACTTCCTTTTCCAATTATTAGCAAATTCTGAAGGAATGTCACTATTGAGTTTGTTATCATAAATGGTTTGTGTGTATCTTTCAACGCTTCAAAGTTCGCAGTTTTCAGTTATTGTTTTTTTTTTTATGGAACTCTGCAAGTAATTGTTATATGATCATTATTGAGCAAAATCGGACCAATAATGATTTGGGATTAACTAAAATTTCAAGTACGAATGAAAATTATTTTGCATTGCAGTCGGTGTGATATTTAGTTTAGGGTAATTGATTTAATTGGAGTGGGATTTACCTGAAACACTAAGTGAATTTGCTCACTAAGCATAATATAAGATAAATGTTGGGCATAATATTTATTTATAATTATTATTGTAAAGTGCTGAGTATAAGGTAATTTAATTGTTAGGTAATAGTTAATTTATTTTAGAAAAGACCTGAACTAATTTTCATAAAATTTTAAATTTAGGTCGCGCTTATACTTAAGATCTTAATTTCTTCTAAACATAATTAAACGACGACTCTAAGAGAGNATATTTTAAAAAGGTATTCTTTTTTTTCGCGGATTCACCATACATCCATTACTATATAATTAAAATATGGAAGTAAAACTATCTATATACTTACTTTCGCGGTATTACCATATACACTACCATATACTACACGTAGGTTTATACACTATACAAAACCTGAACAAGAGTTCAGGCCCGAGTGGGTCCTTAAAATTTCTGGCTTCCTATTTTTGTCCTTCATTGAGCGAAAAAGGTTATGGGCTCAGGAAACAAAAATAAAATTTAGTTAATGAATTTCAATACTGAAATGGGTAGCTCAAGAAATTTTTTTTTCGGTTATCCATTGTACCTAACCTTATTATCCACGTGTAAAGTGACTATATCAACAATGAACTGTTTGCACAGTTGACACCTGTTAATTTTTCTAATTGAAAATAGAGAGTTGAAAGTTGTTTAAACTAGGAATCAGTGAAGGATTCTGTAAGGAATGACGCAGACTGGGAATTCTAGAAGGACAAGGAAACTTAAAAAGCAGTGTGTCAGGCAGTTAGAAATTTTAATCCTCAGGGAACAAACATTCTTTTTCAGAAACTACAAGCTGGTTGAATTTTACAGTCGGTAAATTAGTTACTCCTTATAAACTTCTAACTGATTAGTTGGAAAAGGTGCATTTTGTCTCAAAGGATCCAGAAATATTCTACATGATCATATGCTATCAAGGTGTAAGATATCGTGGAAAGATTTGTAATTCGAAGTTGAATTAGGATGAATAAATAAATTATTCCTGTGCAAAGTTCACACACCCACACTTGTGGGAATGGGCATACACCTCCTCCCA
Source organism: Oncopeltus fasciatus (assembly GCA_000696205.2). NCBI lineage: Eukaryota > Metazoa > Arthropoda > Insecta > Hemiptera > Lygaeidae > Oncopeltus > Oncopeltus fasciatus. The sequence continues at coordinate 283,549 of KZ807061.1, forward strand.
CATGCGTGGCTCTTTAGAGCATTCTAGTATCATGATACACTTAGCATTAAAAATTTATAGTAGTTATACAGTTCATGAGGTTTACTTGTAATCCCAAGAAGTTTCATTTTGGGTAACTAAGAAGTAATGTCTAGTTTAATTTCATTAAATAAATTGTGGGTATGTTAAATTTATTTAATTCTTCCAAGGTTGCAAATTATACCTCTACTGTCACAACTCTACTAAGTACATGAGAACACATAACATTTACTCTTCATTTTGCCTAAAGTTTAATGATTAGTTCAAGAGTAGAGCAGTGTGGTACGCATTCTATGCAGCTTTAGTATTTGTTTGACTTTAGAACACCTTGTAAATAATATTTTAGTCTTAAAACTTTTTAATTATATTATGTGAGTATGCAGTCGCTGGTCTGGTTTGCACTATAAGGTTTAAAATGATCATTAAATGCAATGAGTTTCACAAGCAATTCCTGAATTTGATAAATTAAGTATTTAAAGTTATTCTCTAAAAATAACTTTTATTCTTAAAACAAAAACAAATAAAGAAAAATAAATCTAGGGCTTATTAGTAAATCAATGAAACTATCTTTAGGTTATTCTGTATAATACATAGAAATTATTTAGCTGTAAATTACTTCCTAAACTTAAATATCATCCATGTTTTCATCTTGAATAAGAATTCAAAAAAATAATGTTTAAGTGAAACATTTTTCATGTTACAGGTGTTGCATGGCTGGTAACCTGGATAGATTATCATTTAATAATCTCAGAGGGATTTATTTTTTCACCTTGGAGGCAATACATTTTACTGAATGTTTTCCCTATGTTGATCTCAGCTATTATGTTTGTCTTCCTCCCAGAAAGTCCAAAGTACCTTCTATTTAGCGGTAAAAATGCTGAAGCTATCAAAATTCTTTCATCCTGCTACAAGGGAAATTCAAAGAAGTCAACTGGACCTTTCCCTGTAAGTCTAACAAATCATGTTAAAAACATACTTTGTAGGTGCACTACAAAAAACGACCAAGTTGAAAAATAAAGTTTGTGATATGAAACTTCATGAATTGATATTCATATATGATATCAATATCATATATGAATATAAATTCATAAATTGATATCAGTATGATATATTGATTATGAATCAATATTCAGTTTATAGATGTCCTAACATCTTATAATTCTGGAAAATTTTATTTTGTACTTATAATATCATTCTTCTTCATTATATGCAGTATTTTTATGGCATAAGAGAGGAGATGGGTTTGACTTTTCACTTTTAGTAGTCCACATTGGATATAAAATTGGCATAATATAATAACATAATGCAAAATGTTAGTGTCTGTCATCATAAATAACCTGTGTTTTTTTTTTTATATAGATTCAAAGTATTTGTCTTGATCCAGAAGATGAGCTTCAAATATTGAATGCCTCACAAAAAACTGGTTTGCTTCACTTCTTTCTCAGAATGTTTACGCAAATTAAAGAGCTTTTTACTCCTCCTCTTCTGCTCTATACATGCATCTGCTCTCTTCTCATGTTCGGCTCAGTGGGATTGTAAGCAACAACTTTTACACATACCTATTTATTATTTCAAAGGAGAAAATTCTGAGTAATTTAAAAATATATTATCTTCCTGATCAGTTCTTTTAACTTAAATATTTTGTTACAGATATAGTATAGTTATGCTTTGGATTCCTGATCAAGCAAGTAAAATGATGCAGCATTTGGATATGAGTGGGAATCACAAAGTAACCTTATGTGATGTTGTGTCCAATCAAAACACTACACTCACTTCAACTGAGTGTCATGTAGCTGATGAAATATTCCTGATCTGCATTCTAATTGGTTCAGCTTCCTTTATTTCTTCTGTGACCATAGTTTTTCTAGTTCAGAAAATCAAATCAAAGACAATACTTGGTAATTTTTTAATTTATTATATAAAAGTAATGGTAGCTAAATAACAAGGTTTAAAAAACATATGAGTAAAACAGGTCCAACACTAAATTTTTAGAAGTATAAAGCTAAATGTGCTGTTGAAACATAACTATTTTACATCAGAAGCCTGTGTTAAAAAATAAGTAAATAAATAATTCACAACTTTCCTCACTAATTTTATTGTATGATACCAATTTGACAAAAGAATAAGTATTGTCGAAGTTAATAGACCTCTTTTTATCTTAATTTTAGTATTTTTAATTCTTATTCTTTTTAAATGGTTTTGACAGTGAGAATAATTAGTAGAAAATTTGTTGGGAAAATTGGAAACCTTAAAAAATTCTCTACTAATTATTATCTTTAATTTTTCTTTTATTAAATTGGTGTTAATACAAAATTCCATACGTAAAGATGAATTTAATCTGTTATTTGTTATATTCACAAAAGCAAGTTTGCTTGTCTTAGTACAGATTCCATATTTCTATAAACACTATTTATTCACATTTATGTATAGCTTTTCATTAATTTTTCTTGAGTTACAATTACATGACAATATTAAAAGAAGGCTTTTAATATATGAATGACAATTTTTTCCAGTGAGGTTTCATATGACTGTTTTGCTCTGCAGTCTACTGCAAAAAATATTTAATAACAACAGTTGGCAATCACAGGTGATAATTAGGATGTCTAGGGATTAATAAGCATGGCTAGGGATGATACCCTAAAATTTCATCTCAATCATTCAGCCATTTGCCACAATTTGTTTACACAAACACACACACAAGTAAAGCCTTAGTCCTCACATTCTTCTTGAAAAGTAGTATTGAGGATATATATATATATATATATATACAAGAGTTCAGGCCCGAGTGGGTCCTTAAAATTTCTGGCTTCCTATTTTTGTCCTTCATTGAGCGAAAAAGGTTATGGGCTCANCCCATATCCCTCTTTGAAAAGTAGGATTGGAAAGAAACCATATGCCTACACACTCCCATAGTTTATGTATTCCTCCCTCCCCAATCCCACATTTCTGAGAGGGATATGGGGGGCTAAGTCTTTATGTGTTTCTGTGTTAATCTAACAATATTTTCATATGATTCATGAGTATAATTTGTGTGTGTGTGCACTATTTATGTAAACTGTTATTGTTTAAGACTTTTAATTAGTTGTAAATATTTTTTTACTAGTATTATTTTTACTAGTTGTAAATCATTGAAGCACTGACAAATATTGAACTTTTCAGGAATCTGCTCACTTGTATGCTCTATACTCTGCTTTTTAGCAATCTTCTTGGAATCTATATATGGTACATTAATATCACTTGGAATTATGGTTGCTATTTTGGCTTCAGACATCTCTCTTGGCGTTAGTTTTGTTGTTGACTACTTTTCAACATCTATGAGGTTGGTTGCTTTTAACATTTGTATTAATATTCATCATCTTACATTATATTATTCATAGAAAGGAGTGTGGTTAATGATAACAAAGATAACTTTGTAGTAATGATGATTCGCATAATACAAAATTGAAATATATACACCATGAATGTTGCCTATTTAAAAGATAATAGACATCAATAGAGAGTAGAGGATATAAAATTATTCAATATATTTATACAATAAGTTTTAGTTTTGAGATTAATTTTAAATAAATTGGAATAATTATATTTAAAAATTGTATTTTTTTTTATGTTATTTAATTAATCAAATTTCACTGATTAATACTAACTGTAATACTATTTGATTTTGAACCAGAGAATTTTAAGTAACTTAATATATCTTAAGGAAAATAAATACTAGTCTCTAATTAAATTCTCTCCCTCCCTCTCTCTCTCTCTCTTTTTCTCTAATCATGACATCATGCCAATTATTTAATTTCTTGTCTTTGGAGAAATAGTAATGGGTGATTCTCAATGGTGCCAGTTGACTAGATTTCTCAAACTCAATAATCCTTACAGTTCATTCCTATACCAACTCACTCAACTAAAACTTATGAACAGATCATACTTTACTAAGTAACTACTATCTCAATTTAGACAGCTTAGATCACATTAAGCAACACTGTCAAAAGTTCAATCTTTATCTGACCCACAGAAATGTGTTTTCATGCACACCCATTCTTAATCTTTTCAGTGAAATATAATGTTAAATTAAATATAACATTTCCTCATAATTGTGTTACTTAAAATTTAACAATTTACATTTAATTATTTTATTTTACAGAGCTACTGCAACAACAGTTTCTTTGTTCTTTGGAAGGATCTCAGTTCCAATTGGCAGTGCACTTCTGGGTGCAGCTTTTGAATCTCACTGTTTGTTAGCGTATTCCTTTATAGGAGCTTTATTAGCAGGTAAATTGCCATAATACCAAATTTTTATAAGTTTATTTAATCTCATTTAATATAAAATCTTCTTAAAGTTGTTAAAAAGAGCATAATTTGGATTAAGTTGCATATATTGTCCTAACATCTTATAATTCT
>KZ807061.1:324811-345742 GCA_000696205.2 Oncopeltus fasciatus
TGTGTGTGTGTGTGTGTGTGTGTGTGTGTGTGTGTGTGTGTGTGTGTGTGTGTGTGTGTGTGTTTGTGTGTCCTCTCGCCTTTACGATAGCCCTGAAGATAGCTTACAGTGTAAGCCGAAACGTCAGCAGATAATAAGAACACTTTTTTTTTTTTTTAATTTTATGTTTTTGGACCAACCTTAACCAAACTCCCAACAAGAATTCTGCGTTAATAATTTCTATAGTCAAAACTCTCCATTTGTGTGGTTCGTATAGTTCATATATCTTTATTTCTTTGAGTGAATTCTGCAAAAAGGAGAAACTTTGATTATCTACATTTTCCAATCTGTACTACTCCAAATTTTGGCTTTCGCTGCCTGGCTTGTTCCAGTGCCATTGAGATAGTAGCTAGCAGTTAACGTAACTGATAGAAAACCACTGCCTACTGTGGTCATATCCCATTCTTTCCCCTAACTTTGTTCTATCAAAATATTTATTCAGCTTCAACTAATCCTCCTGTAATTGACTTCAATTTTGTTTCTTTTAATCTGCAGACAAATCAATGTGCTTAAATCTTAACTTTAATTATATGATAAAAGTAAATTACTAAATTACCTAGCTTGCAACCAGTTTAAGTTAGAGGTAGTTGTTAATTTATTCACCTTTATTTTTTTATTTTTTTTTTTTTACTTTCACGGTACATATAGTAAATATAAAGTCAGAGGAATAGGAATTTGAATTATCGGGATTCAATAAAAGATATAGGTCCATCAAATAAAGTTTGATATTCTTCAGCGCAATATAATTTCCTAATTTTACTTTGTTTCTATTGCTAATTAATGTCAAAATTTAAAAGTACTATATCACTAATTAAAAATATTATTATTATGCTTTTTTTGTTACAGGATCTGTCACTTCTTCTAACATTTTTGGATTCTTGGTAGACCAATTAGGACGTAGAAAAATTCTTGTGGTTTCAACTTTTGGAACATATCTTTTTTGTCTCGCAGCATGTCTTTCTCCAAACGCTGATTCACTCATGTTGGCCACCTTCTTTGTAGGGGTTATGTAAGCATGCAAAATACCTATAGATTTGTTATCCCTTGTTCAAATGTAAATATCCGATCTTCAATGAGAACTTCTGCAAACAAAATAATATTCCCATATTTTATCAACAGTAAAATCATTTAATTTTTTTATGATGATTTTCAGAAATAAAGCTGCTTAATTTGTCTTGTCTAAATTCGTGTTGCCATAATAAATTTGTTTAAATATATTTCATTATCATTTTAATGTTTCCTTTACAAAGAAGAATAATAAGTTATCTGAAGATGGCTTTTCAAATTCATAATCCAATAAATTTGTAATTTACTGCAAGACAACTTTTTCTTTTTCTAAACATGTCAAAATCAATTTGTGAACATTTAGCTACGATAAACACTGTGTGACGTGTTTTGGATAAACAGTGAGGTTATTATCCTTTGACAGATCAACTATGTCCCTTGAGGACAATTGAAACTCTGATAAGAGCACTCTCCAGTAATGTGTTATGTAATACTAATTATAGTAGTAATTACAATATTAATTACTTTGTTGTAATTACAATAATAATTACTTTATTGCTTAAATTAAATTTAGTATGCTTCTTTTACAAAGATAGAAAACCAGCAAGGAATTGGAACAATACTTTTTGAAGATTTACTCTCTTACAAAAAGTGATTTTCATTTTTATTGTCATGCTAGTTATTGTGTTTAGGATTAATAGCAACGATCAGGAAGATTAGCCAAGTTTTGCTCGAAGCGGTCACAATCTCAAAGTCACATATAAATTTCTTCAAAATTAGCAAGCAAAATAAACTAGGATCCCAGACATCCTTTTCTTCTTAATCTTTCCAATGAACAAGTTTTTTAAATCATGACTAATTCCTCTGTTATGAACTTACCTCCAGCTCAGACTTATGGAAGGTGAATAATTTCTTTGACTACCATTGCTTTATTAATAAAAAAGTAATTTATTTGACTTGCATAACTTTTTATGCTATTTGAAATACAGAAGAATTTGTTAATCAATAGTGATAAAAGTTACGAGGTAACTGTTATAAACTACTTCAATTTGTTGTCACATTGAACCAGGTATTTCCTGTTATGTTAGTACTGGTTTCGCTTAACTTTTATTTCTTGCACTGCTATCAATCAGCGTCGGGGTATGGCAACCCCCAGCTGGTCTTCGGACTGCAAATAGCCACTGGCCCTCCAGGTTGGAGGAGATTTCCGGCCACTCTTTCTCCTGAGGAAAGCTAAATATTCGAGAGGCCAGTTATCCTGAGGATACAGGCGCGAGTGCAGAAATAAGGGAAACGACCCCGTGGCTGCCCAAGAATTTCCTTCCAGAATTATATTCAAAGGATTGGGTTGAAAAAGGAAAAACTCTAGCCCTGCTAATGAAAGAATTGAGCAGGGACCGAGAGGGCTGGCTGCTGTGGGTTGAGGCCCCTCTACAGTATTAGAGATAATTCTCAGAATGATCAATACTTGAGGAAGTACTCTGAAATCCACCCTAGACTACTTGATAATATTGTATGATCACAAAAATGATAAATCGAATATTCACTGGATGAATTTTGAACCTACTAATTATGCGTAAAGATAAGTTTCCCAATATCATAAGCAATCATCTGTCGTAGTTGTCAGGAGATAGTGTCTATCATAATATTTGTGGATTCCAAGTTCACAGGCAAGCTTAGAGAAAAAATGGTGATAGTATATATAGTATAGTATATATATANAAATATACCTCGTCAATGTGGTCATAGAGTAATTGAATAATGGTCGTTTCATAGGTATCCTATAGCTAGCAGGGAAGTCATTTCATTTTATTTTGCATATATGTGCGAGTGTATTTATTTTCTTTCTTTTTTTAGGCTTGGAGGCATATTTGGTCTGCCATATGTTTATCTGGGAGAGTTTTGTTATAGCAAATACAGATCTAAATATCTTTCAATTTCATCAATAATTGTGATGCTTGGAAATGTCTATTCTCCATGTTAGTAAGTCACATATTTTTATTCATTTTAAACTGAAGTCCCTTATCTCTAATTTGTATAAATCAACATTTGAATATAAAATTCCATATTTTACTATTGAATATTGAAGTGATTACATTCTGTTATTCAGAACAATAAGCAATGAATTATTGCAAAAGTAATAAGTGTGTGTTATTCAGACTTACAGACATGTAAATTCATTTTTAATGTATTCATAATTTTACTCTTCTTCAAAGAAATTTTTCTTCATGAAAAATTGGTTAGCTGTATAAAACACTTGTAAAATATTTTAACTAAGCCTATGACCTCCACAGCCACATTCCAAATACAGAATTATAACCTTATTATTTACAAAAACCCTGGCAGACGGCTTAATTTACTATGGCGAGCCATTTCTATGTCATGGTGTTTAGTAAAGTTAAATAAATTTTCATGAAGTAACTTTCTTTTCACTACACATTATAAAACTGTTTGCAAGTTAAATAAATAGATTTATGAGTACTTACATGCATAAAATTGGCATGGAGTAAATCAGAAGACAGATCTTTTTTTAATTTTTAATTACGAACTATGACATGATTTGAGAATGAATAACTAGATTAGGTCTTAGTTGCTCAGCAGGAATATAGCAATCTACTTCCTCAACTTAGATATATGTAGCATTGGAAGATGCCTTATAAGAATTGTTTAGAATAGTGCCCTAGGTAGAAACTAGGACAATATTTTTTTTTTAGGAAATTTGAATTCTTAAATATTAAATATATAAAGACTGAACTTTATACATGGTTATTAGACTGCATAATCACAAAGCAGAAGAGTCACCTAAGGGTAGAATTAATAATATCTTTCTGATTTTTTATGATCAGTTTAATGTTCAATTTATCTTTGAAAAAAAAAAAAAAAAAAAAAAAAAAAAAAACTAGTCTCCCAACTGGCTATGCCGACCCAAGGGAAAATACATGTTAAAGATGTATTTATTGTTTACCCACAGCACACTAGAAAACGTGTGTGGTTAGCACACCGTTCTGGCTATCTGATTTTTCCTATTCAATGAAGAATGGTAACTAATTAAGGCAGGGTGTTCCCTGGGTCATTAAATACAGAAGCACAGAAAGAAAGAAAATACTGTGCGCTGTGGACATTGAACCTTTGGTTCTGGTGTCTAGTACCTTAACCTCCAGACCACCATGCTCCTCAATCTCTCTACAAAAATATGAAATTTTTAAGCCTTGAAAGCTAGAGCTAGAGTAACTATCTACTAACAACTGAACAAATAATTCCTGTTGCGGGTAATCCAAATACTTCTAGTTAAGTTAGTAGTTAAATTATGTCTTCCTGTGATTGAAAAATATTACCTATGTCTTCTATGCAATTAGGGCTTGAGGGTTTTCAGAGCCAGTTTGGGAAACCTGGAAAGGACTGGAACAAGTTTATATAAACATAAAAAGAGTTGCTTGCATGAAGCTATCTTTGAATTGCTTCGGGTGCGTGAAGTGGTTAAAAAAACAAAAAAAAAACACTGATTGCGATTGACAATATTTTGGATATAAGGACAGGTCACTAACCAAAACCTTATTAGTTAATATTTCTTTAATATGTTAGTTGTGTGACTTTTAAGGCATTACCGGATCTTAAAGTCTATTTATTTCGACCTAAAATATTATTTATGACTAAAAAATAATATAGGGGAAACTTTTTTTATATATCTATGTCTAAACTTATTTTTAAAAGCTAACAAGCTTAAGTTTCTCCATTTTTACTTTTTAAATTCATAAATTTGTTAAGTTTTGAACACCTTCTGCCAACCCCTATTTATTAAGAGTTTTTGAGGTAGCCATGCTAAGAGAAGGTTATCTATTATTATTTTTAATTGTAAATTAAATGTTATGTTCCAAGCTTCTAAAGTGATATAATAAAATTTGCAAAACTAGAAGAGCTCAATAAAGAAGCAGTGTTTTACTAACTGCACTTTTCTTCTAACTAGCTCAAGGATTCAGCAACAAAGGAAAGTAAATGAGAATGATCTGCAGGTGTGGAGTATACAGTAAGCTCCAAAAGTAAATAACTTTTGACACGTGGAACTGAGCTTGTGAATCTACTTCTCTAAACCTGAGAAGAAAATGTCCTTCTTCAATCTACAACAAAGAAGATAAGGATAAGAATACTTATATGTGATTTGTATCTTGTTTTTGGAATTTTTAAACAAGCTTACATAGAAGATCACTCTGGAGGCAGATACTATCAGTTCTCTAATAAGTGGCATTAACTGGCTTACCATACTGAGAAATATAAGTCAGAGGTGGAAAATTATGTAATTTATCAAAATGTTTCAAATGTGGGTGGGAGTGCTAAACTCAAAATATACCTCGTCAATGTGGTCATAGAGTAATTGAATAATGGTCGTTTCATAGGTATCCTATAGCTAGCAGGGAAGTCATTTCATTTTATTTTGCATATCCAAATAGTAGTATTGTACAAGGTCTCATTCCTGGTATTGTACAGGATATCTTTAGTAGGAACTCTTAATAAATTTTACTATATCAGAGTAATTTACATAATTTCTACTTACTAATAAGTAGTCAATGCAACTTACTAGTAAATGGCAAAGTCTGTAGTTCATTTAAATAAAGTTACAAAATAAATAAATTTATAAAAAATGTTTAAAAGTAAGATAAAAAAAAAAATTTTTTAAACTTTATTTGAACCTAAGATAATAACTACAAATGTTGTTAATTAATATTAAATAAATAAATTTATAATCGAATATATTTTTTCAGGTGTGGCATGGCTGGTTTCTTGGTTAGATATTAAAATAAACATAACAGAAAGCTTTACGTTCACATCCTGGAGGTTATATATAGTACTAAATGCAATTCCAATGTTGTTATCAACATTGATGTTTTTTTACCTTCCTGAAAGCCCTAAATTTCTTCTTATTAAGGGGAAAATGTCAGAAGCCATTGACGTCTTGTCTTCTTCCTATGCATCTAATTCAAAAAACTTGAAAAATGAGTTTCCAGTGGGTAAATTTTCTTAATCTTATTTTCTTTATTTTTAAATTTAGTATACATTATTCATATTTTTACAGCATGAGAGACCAATGCAAGTTTTACAACAAGACAATTCTATGTATTTAATTTTTTAACTTATTCAATTTAATATTTTTAAATTTTTTCTTTAAAATTTTATCAACTATGTCAAGCTAGTCTAGATCAGTCCAAGGTTGCTTACATATCTTGACAAGCCATAAAGTTATAGGATTCAGAATATCTGTTTTAACAAGGTTATTATTTATTTAAAACTGTTCTTGGATTCAAAACCCTAAGTGTGTCTATATATAAGTTATTCCAACAATAGTTTTGGGTTACAGTTAACTTAAAGAAATGCGGATATGGGAATATATTTTATCATATAATTTACCCAATTTTTTTTTGTTTGTAAATATTCTACAAGACTTATAAATAATTTGGATATGGCTAATGTCAGCATATGTGTTGAAGGATGTACAGAATAATTTATTTTATCATTAAAAAATCTTAAATTTGTTTGAAAAAAAAAATGTTAAAAAACTAAATCAGTGTACCATTTGATCAGGAAAAATGAAATCATTGACGTTGAACTAACCTATTTTAAAGAAAAGTCAGAAAGATCAATCATTTAAGAGTATTATTTCCTTATTCTTTCCATAATTCAATGTCAAGCTATTAAATTTATGACTTTAAGGAATTATATACAATTCTAAATAATAATAAAATTTCACACATTATATATATATATGCAGTACTAGTCCCTCTTCACTCCTCTCTGACGACAAGGGAGGGCGAGATATCTTTTTATCCCATCTGTTCTTAGTTCTTAGAGAGTGCAGTGCACACACAAATCAAGAAGACCTGGCATCAATTGGCAACAATAAGAGGATTAGGGAACCACAGTCTAGTATCTCTTCACTCCTCACCGACGAAGGGCAAGAAATCACTTAAAATTATACTCCTTGTGATATTTTCTTTTTGAGAGTGCACTGCACTCTCTATTCCACCTGTTCTTGATTGCTACATATCGCAGCCGCGGGTGTTTCATTATAAATAAATAAATATATATATTTTANGCTAATAGACTGTCTGCTGGCATCTGGAATATTACTTTGTTCAAAACTACCCAACCAAGCTCTCTGAGTTTTAGCTGAGTCACTAAAGATATGAGTATAGATTACTCATTAGATATGTTTGTTAATCTTCATATTCATCAAATATTTGGCTGGGCAAAGTTCTTTATTTTCATCAAAATTACTGAAGAGAAGACAAGTAAACTATTTCTGGCATTGGTACTCATTTAAGTACTTATCATCGAAATTGTCTCACAATTTTTGATGAACCTATACTACATTTTTCCCTTTTTGGATATAGAAAGTCAAACCATGATGAAAATGACCATCGGGAATCTTTATTTTTAAAGCTTAATAACTTCTGGCTGAGTAAATAAATAAAACCTTCATAAATGGACTTGTTCACTAGATTTTATCTTTTCAAATGTTCTATGGTTGGTTTCAATGAATAATGATTTTAAGAGGTAAGGGACATTTAAAGTTATCTATTGAGATGAACTGAACTTTTCCCCTACCCTATATTTTTAAATTTTTAATATGAATTTAATTAAATTAAAAATTTTAAAATTTAGGGTTGTGGAATAATACTCAATATTTAAATGAAACATAATTTATATTATTTTTCTGACAGTTAGAAAGTAACATAATTTTAAAGACATAGTAGTATAAATATAAAATAAAGAGGAATCAAAATACAATTTTCATAAATTTCATTGCAATGTTTTAGGTTCGCAGTATTTGTTTGGATCCAGAAGATGATTCTCAGAACAATGATACGAATAAGAGTGGCTTGTTAAATTTTTTTGGAATAATGTTTAAACAACTTAAAGAACTTTTCACACCACCACTCCTTCTTTACACTTCCCTCTGTTCCCTCTTAATGATTGGTGTAATTGGAATGTAAGCACTATGTACTGTTGAGATATACCCTACATTTTATAAGCCTTCCTAAATTTTGATAATTAATATTATTAGCAATACAATATGATTCATTAGCTCTATTGATCATGTTATTTCTCCAACAAATTGATTAATATATGATTTAGAATCAATTGATTGTTTATTTATTAACTTTAGGGGCAGTTGCTCCAGATTTTTAATTTCTTAATGGAACCGGTTGGATCATCACTGCATCAGTTTCTAATAAAAACTAATTTTCTCTACTATTTATTCTCCATAAATTTCATTTATTAATATTCTAAAAGAAATTGATATTTTCAATTACAAATCATTCCCTTAAGAATAATATTATATAAATTTTGTTCTACCTGTAATTAGTGTTGTTTATTGTGAGAATAAAACCCATAGCAAACTAATTTCCAAATATTAGTATCAAATGAACAATTTATGTTATCCAATATTTGAGCTGTTTAATATTCATTGGTTATGAAGAAATTTATATATATGAAATGTAAGAAAAGCTTTGTAGAAGCCATAAACTGTAATAGTGTATTGTTCTAAAATACAATAAAACTATAATATGGGTGTATTGTTCTAATTTAGTTATAATGCCTGTTTTGTTTTTGTTTATTGGGTGAGGGATTAATATTAACTTAAAATTTGCATTAAAGGGCCCTTCAATAACTATAGGTATTTATTTATTATTTATACATTACAAGTGGCTCTATCTAGATATCTATTTCTAATAAATGTTTTGAATTTGTTATTTAACAGCTATGGTACAGTCCAGCTGTGGATACCAGAAAGCTCAAGCGTCATGATGCTCCATTTAGAAAGAAGTGGCCATCACGAAATATCTCTTTGTGAAGCAATGTCAAATCAAAGTGTCACAAACAGAACAGGGTCAACAGTGGGCTGTCATGTAGCCAGTGAGATATTCATCATTAGTATTTTAATTGGAGCAGCATCATTTCTCTTCTCTATTGTCATACTTTTGCTAGTGAGGAAAATAGAACCAAAATTAATATTAGGTAAATCATAAAAATTATTTTTATTATGGTGACTTGGACTGATAGTGATGTTTAATTTTATATTAAAATGAAATACAATATTTCTTTGGAACTTTTATTGAACCTGGACTTTTTTAAGATCCTAAAACATTCTTAAAGCTCAGACACCTATAATATAAAATCATGTTTTACTTTTCTGATTAACAAATTTTCATTTAATAATTCTGGTAAAATTTGTAAATATCACGCATTAGTATTCATTCCAAAAATACTGCTGAATCATGAAAATATTTTCTTATTAAATTTTAGGTTGTATAATACCCCTTACTTATGCCTATGCTACTTGTCAAATTTTATCTAATTTAATTAATAATTAACTGTTAAAATTAAGTTAGTTCTGCAACGATTGAGGGTTTTAGATAAAACCAAACTCCAAATAATTTGATTGTGCCTAAATCATTTATATTTGTTATATCAAGTTTTATTGTGTTAGAATATTTGAATAATAATGTGAATATTTCGAGCCCTGTAGTTCTCATATATTATTCATTGGAACTGTGGGCTTCAGAAAAAACCCCACATCTATTTATTTAAATCTACTCATTTATGAGTCTCATTTTGGGTGTTGCATTTATATGGGATTTGAATTTTTTTTTCTTTGTAAAATAAATAATTGTGTCCCCAAGACTGCTAGATAAATTTAGGGTTCAGGTTAACCCATACTCTTAATTGTTCAATTTCTCTGTGTAACTCCTAAATTCTTTCTTTTATCTGTAAATCAATCTGCATTGAGTTTTATAGCTCTAATTAAATATCACACCAGCTACATAATAAAATTTAAAAAACACTTTCATTCATGTGTGCAAACTTCAATTGTTTTATAATTTAATTGAGCTGAAAAATTTGTCGAAATTAAGTTTGAGAAGCTTTTAATATAATAAAAATCTTTATTTAACAAAAGTTTATGCAAAAAGTATACTGTAAACTGATTTTTTTTTCTTAATTTTAATTTAAAAATCACTTCTTAAAGATTAAATTTGTATATATAAAAGCCTTATTTAGCAATTTATTGAATATCAGGTACAAATTTGCCATTAATAGTAAGTTTTTTCACAAAACAATTTTTTTCTACTTTTGCTTTAGAACTTTTGATTACATATAACTATGACCACCAAAAATACTTTCTACTTATAGTTAAAGTCTTATATGTTCTCAGCATAATCTTATCAGCATTAATTTCTTTTTCACAGAATATGTATGAAAGTTAATAATTAGCAGTGCTGCTTTTAAGTAAGAATTCTAATCAGAGTCTTTAATTGGATTTTATATTTCATAGTTTTCCCGGTCCAATTGATGGACCAAAAAGTATCACAAAAATGAACTTTTTTCACAGTTGTTAGAATTTAACATTATTTTTTCAGAACTGGATAAATAATTTGAGAAATAAAATATGAACTGAGTTCAATAAATTGAGGGTGTCTGCCATATTACACTAATGATAGAAAATAATAAATTTTTAGATTCCTTGTCAAGGGTTTCAAGTGCTAATATAAATATAGCATTAGTATTTATCTAACTTTTCAGCTTAGATAAATACTAATTTATTACTAAAACTACTTTTTTTTTAGGTGCCAGTTTGATTTTGTGCTCTATATCCTGTTCTTTAATCATTTTTGGAAACTTTATTTATTTGATGATTCCTTCTCTGGGAGCTATTGCTGCTATTTTGAGTGCTGCACATTCAATTGTATTTGGCCTCATTGTAAATTTTTTTCCAACTTATCTCAGGTACTCACATTGTTATATCATTTAGTGCATTGGGACTGAAATTCTTACTAACTTCTATGAATATAATATGATTATATGTTTAAATAAAGGGAAGCATAGAAAAGACTAACAGAAAATAAATTTTTAATTGTTCTTTTATTTGAAAAAAAAGGAAGTTGAGTAGTTGAATGCTATATCTCCATGTTAGTATAAATTTATTTAATAAAAAAATAAAATGCTTAATGTTCAGTGTCATTACATTCTATGTTTTCTTAAAGTGGAAGTATTAATTGTGTTCATTCTGCCTTTAGATTTACAAATCAATATACTACAAATTAATGTTTTAGGATAAAAATAATCTNGTGCATTTACCAATTATGCTACCGGGACAAATCTGATAAGTTATTAAATTCCCAGCACTAGTGTCAAGAGTCTAACCCACGATAAAGACGAATAAATCGTCTTATGCTCGAAGGAGCTGTCATTGTCAAGCTGTGGGATAATAAACCACAACTAAATCAATATTATTTTTTAAAATAATAAAGAGGTTTACAATTATTAAGTTCGTTTTTCTCTGAAACCTCTCCCTCTTAATCGGTTACAAACAAAAAATAAATTTATTCAATTGGTAGAAAAAAACAACGATATTTGGGCTTTTCATTGCAAATCATTGAAGTAATTTAATATTAGTTAAAATCGAATAAGAAAATTTGCTCCACGAAAATCTGTGAGAAACTTCTGGACCTCTACCCCCTCATAAGATATATTTGCGTCACGAGGGTAAATTACTGACGATAGCTAGTCAAGCTACTACATTGGTGAAGGAGAGAGAGGTAGTAACTGTTACGTGTTATGACGTCATGAGCAAGCAGTTACAGCCAACTATATATGAAGAGAATCGAAACTATTGCAATAGCATGTTTTCTTAGGGCGGCCAGCCAGAGAGGAACAGCCTCTCTGACGGGTGTCATGCGGTCTCCAGTTAACTCTGACGTCAGACATTAGAGAGAGTACATTCCCTCCTGTACTTTCACTTTCTGTATCGGCTCCTTATCGCTCCTCCCCTCTCACTGGCTACTTCTGAGGCCCGCTTTCGTGCGTTACCTTATCTGTGCGTTCGTGACTTATCAGTGCGTCAATTGTATGACTGAAGAAATTTATTTAATAAAAAAATAAAATGCTTAATGTTCAGTGTCATTACATTCTATGTTTTCTTAAAGTGGAAGTATTAATTGTGTTCATTCTGCCTTTAGATTTACAAATCAATATACTACAAATTAATGTTTTAGGATAAAAATAATCTATATATGGAACTTAATCCATTCTACCCTTTTATTTATATTACAAATTTGTTGATCTTTCATTAGAGGTTCACCTATGGATTTTAAGTTTTTAAACCTAGAGATTTTATAAGTTTAGGAACAATTATTGCCACAAATAAGACTTGTACACACATACACATGCGCTCACGCAAAAATGCTTGATGTGGTTGTTACAGAAGTTTAGTGAATATACTATTATTACTAATAATATAATATTAGTGTTAATGGAAAGTATATTATATGGAGGAATCCTCCAAGTTAGATAACTGAGCAAGAAAAGTGATTCAATAATGCTATTAATTTTTTTAGCTTTGCCTATTAGCAGGATTTGGATTAATGAAAATCACTTTCTTGGAAATCATTTTTACCATAGATTTCTCACATCATTATATATATTACTAATTTAGTAAATGCATTTACTAATTTTTTTTTATATCCTTTATTTACACATTACATTTTGTTAAAAATAAATAAAAACATTTTGTAATTTGATTACAATGAATAGTAAAAAAAAAAAAAATGACATTAATGAAAGTCACATGAGGAGAGAAGGTGACCAGTGACACCACTCTCAAGTAAACGTTTACTAATAAGAGTAAATGCATGTTTGATATTACAAGCCAGAGAGAACAATAAAAAAAAAGTGAATTCTCTATGGCTGGCTGTGGAATGTTTGTCAGAGAAGAATGGAGGAAGTACTCAACTATAATAAATGCATTTATAATTATTTGTGTTTCCCATGGAACCATTTTTAGTAGATTGGTTTTCCCATCTTATTCTGATTACTGTACACACATATTAAGGTCTCAGATCAAGTTAATGAAGATTCTTCTTGATGGACAATAATCTAAAATTGATTATTTTTATTTAGTTTAAAATAAATAATATTGAATTATTAATTAAAACTACCTGAATAATAATAAACTAAAATATTTCTTAGTTATTATCTTTACCTCACTCTAGAGTTGAGTAAGTCTTAGCCTCATTGCCGTTTCTGTGTTCTAATTTAAAAAAATAGTGATTAGTCTTATTTCATGAAAAATACACATGTAATGTCTTTTTAGTCTATGCAGTTCTTATTTAAATAACTTTTTATTTTTAATATTTTATAAGTATCTGCTTATTTATATTTTTTAATTTTCTTTACATTTTTTTTTCTTTAATTAGAAATTAAATAAATTGTTTAAGAATTTTTATTTATGTAATGATTATATTTTCTTATTAATTTTTCAGAGCAACTGCCACAATGGTAACTTTATTTTTTGGAAGAATCACAGTTCCAATTGGAGGTTCCTTACTTGGAGCTGCTTATGAATCACACTGCCTACTAGCTTTTACTGTAATGACTATCTCTTTAGCAGGTAAACTGATTAAAATAATTTATTAAATTAGTTTGAGGATACAACAGTACTGGGTTACTCTTAACTTATTAATTTAAAGACAAAACATGGGATAAGAAAATAATGCTTGACTATTGATCTTTATCTATAATAAGTTATTGCAGAGCAGTATTCATACAATATATTCCTTAGTATGTGAGCTATCCTACATTTCACTCAGAACACTCCAGCTATCTCTAATAGCTTTTTAGAAAAATACCTTTCTAAGCAAAACTTCGTGGAATTTCTTTAATGACAAATAGTCAATGCTCTGATTAGGCACATTTTGTCTCAATTGTGAGCTCTTTATTTTCCGCATCATACAACCTTATGATAGCCTAAATCTTAATTTAATCAAAATAAATGTTTGATTCTTGATCTTTATTATATTCAGTCTTACAAAAATAACTTATTTATTCATAGAATATTGTTGTTGGAAATTAATTTAATTCTATTCTAGGCAATTTTTAATGTAACAGTTTATTCAAATTTACGTAAATCTGTCAGAGGGCACTATGCCAATTTGAAAACTAACAGAAAAATAAATTAATAAAAATATTTATTTCAGGTTTTGGCTTACTCTCTCTCATTACACCCTCCAAGAAAAATTATTTGAAGAACTAAAAACTAAAATTGTATTCATTTTTATTTTATTGAATATATCCAAATTTTGTTGTTAACTATGATGCTATTTGTTTTTGTATAGCTATAATCATAATAACTGTTGTGCAATTTTTATTTTTATTTTTTAAGTATTGGTTTAATATTCCGATATTTGGAATCATTGTGATATATTTATTAAATTAAAATAAAATAAAAGTATACTTAAGTAGATTAGGTACTACTGTTATTTATACTTAGAAATATCTCCAGGAATGTATTTCGTAATCATTATTTACATTTTAAATCAGAAAAATTCAGTAAGAAATAGACTTATTTTCTCAAATAAAGACCTGATGGAATAGTGAAATTTGAATCACTTTATTAAGCTTTTCACAGGAAGGACTCAAATTTGCAACGGTGGCATGATCTCTGTCATACTCCTCTAGGATTAGGAAAACTGTGATCTAGTACTGTCCAACTGTGGGTAGGTTTTAATTAAAGTATTGTTCCATGTGCCATATTCACAGTTGTATCTTTCCCATGATGACTAAAGGTTAAATAAGGTAAATACATTTATCAAAAGCTCTTGGTGCTAATAACTAAATTTTTTTCTAATTTTTATCATTTAATTACTTAACTAAATAGAGAAAGTATGGTAATATATCAATGCATTATATGTTTTCCATATAATCTATCATCAATCATGCCCTCACTTCTTCCTCATAATTGTCTTCAAGTTTCAGTGAAATTCAGGAGTGTATTTACTTCTTGCTTTGAAATTTTAAACATGTATGCTCCTATCTGATTTTCAATTAAAATCAATTTAAAATAGTAAAGACTCTCCTGAAACCCTATATCAAACCAGATGATTAATTAGGAGCATTTAACAATTCAAAAGCCATAATGTGTATTTAAGCTCTGCAAATTTGCATATAGTATGAAATAATTCAAAATATTTGTATTAATGAGGCAAATGTATTTTTATCTTGATCGAAAACTTAAGAATAGGGGATAACCAGAAATCTTATACTTAGTTAAACTTTTCCTAAACCCAGAATCTACAATTTTCATTAATAAAAACATTACTCATTACTTTTATAAATTTTTTTTTTTTAATATTTAATCCCTCATAAATTTTAACAATTTTTTTGTGCAAGGGAGCAGAATAAAAAATTTAACTGTCTCAGCCAGGACTCGAACATGGATGATCTGCTATCCGGGCCGGTGTGTTTTCCATTTACGCTATAGAGACAAGTCTGATAAGTTATTAAATTCCCCGCACTAATGTCAAGAGTCTAACCTCTGAGGCAGACGAATATATCCTTGGAGGAGCTGACATTGTCAAGCTGTTTAAATGAGAGTCATAACGATAGACTCTCGACACTAGTGCGGGGAATTTAATAACTTATCAGACTTGTCTCGGTAGCATAAATGGAAAACAAGCCGGCCCGTATAGCAGGAGATTCAGGTTCCAGTCCTGGTTGGAACAGTTAGATTTTTTATTCTGTTCCCTTGCACAAAAAATTACTCATTACTGTTTTAAAAATATTATTAAAACATATAAATGCTCCAATTTGGTTGATTAGGAGTGAAGGTTTACAATACAACCCAATATTTGATTTGAAAAATTGTGATGCTTTAGAAGCCTCAATTATTACTTACCATAATGAATCCTATGACATAAAATTCAATAACTGGGAAGTTGGAAATTTCACTTAGTGTATACTTTTCTTGCATGGCAGCTTTTTCTGTTTCAATTGAATTAAAATAAGTTAAAACAACTAGTCAAGAAAAAATACAATAGTTTTGGCAGGGGTACATTTTATTATTTACAGAGAATGTTTAAAAGAAGAAATGTTATTGAAATATTTTCAAATCTGAGAATCTGACAAATTGAATTTTTCAATTAATTCATATGTTTGTAGGTAACATATAATAGCTAGAATAACTTTTAATTGTTAAAATTTAGCATGCACAAACTTAGTCATTGCTATCAGTACGAATATTAACAGGAAGCTAAGAAAAGGCCTAAGAAGACTACTTCCTGATATTCAAAAATATAGAAATCACAGGTATGTATAAATAAAACAATATATATGTATATCAATGTTATATGTACTCTCTGGATAGTACTGAGGAAGTGGGTACCAATGATTCGCCTAATGGGACTAGGCCTGTAAGATTCTTCACTAGCTATCAAAGGCCCTAACTCCCGCCAAGTTCTCCCCCCCCCTCATCTTGTTCCCCCACCTTTTCAGCTCAATAATTTTGACCCATTGATGTATTAAGGTTCTATTTGGTTACCAAATATGTGTTTTTTTTTTGTTTTTTTTTAAATTATGTTATGGTCATGTATTTATATTCCTATATCATATATAACTGAAAAAATATTTAATTATGAATTAAAATATATTTAATAAACAAAATAGTTCTAGTAATAACTATAAATATTTATACATTGAACAACCTAGTAAACAATAAATACAGTACTACTGTACACTACAATAAATAAATAGTTTTGTCATTTTTTACATTGGCAAAAAATATTAATAATACTAAATTGTAATTATTTACAAAAACTTTTAAAAATAAAATGATTGATAAAAATGAAGACTTTCAATAATTTACAAATACATATAAATCATACAACAATAATAATTACTAGATCTATTTACAAATGTCTTCAAAAATAAAACAAACAGAACCTAACTAATACTTACAAATTTGTACATTTTCTGACATAGCTTTTTGTTTATTTTATTTTATTTGTTTATTTTTTTTGGTAGCTAGTCAAAGAAACTCTAGTAAAATATATCAATATTAATCTTATAAAAAAAAAAAAAAAAAAAAAAAAAATTTTAATTTTCATAGTACAACAATCAATTTATCATCATAAACATTTTGTTTAGAAAATTAGTTTGATTTTCATTTCTAATACTATTCCCTCGAAAATTGTGTACGCTTGGTATTCTGTAGCACTTCAGTAAATTTGTATCACTAAGTGAACTATGTTCCATTAACTATTAAAAACTATTAACAGAGAAATAATTACATTAACTAGGAATTTGGAATTAGTTTTTCTTCTTTTTTTTTTTAATGGGTAGTAAGTCAAAATTGATTTTTTTTTATTGATATTAATAGACTAAAATGCAATTTTCCTTTCTACTTATAATTGTTAAAATTATACTTTTAAACACTATTTAAAATAAGTTTTTTGAATATTCAGAATTATTTAATGACGAATAATAATTTTTTTTTTTCTAATAATCAAGTGTTTGGTTAAAAGGTTATAAGTCAGTTTCTGAACATATGAATATAAATGTCAGGAAGTTTAACACAGTTTAATGCATAATCCTGACTTCACATTAATATATATGATTTGTAATTATCTGACCATTCATTATTTCAGGTCCTAAAAAAGGACATTCCTCTTTACATAAACTCCTCTGAAGTATAGCTCAAACACAAAAATGTTCATTGCCTAAACAGCTAGTCTTAGAGGTGCACAGCTTTCCTCATGAGTGTTCTGGTTAGCATAGCGTGTAGTCCACCAGTGTGATATAAGGTTGCGCATATTATCATCACGGACTACAAACAGCATGAATACCACAACACCTTGCAGTGTATTAAATGTATCAATTACAATCCAAAGCTCTTGTGGTTTTCCATACTTCCAGGATAATACCTCAAGGATCCAGTTCAGTCCCATCATACAAAATAACAGCAGACACTGGATGAAACTGAAAACAAGATAGGATTATGTAGAATGAGATTTCTTATGATTTAGAAAAAGAGGACTTAGTAGATTGAGAGGCAGAGAAGAAGAGGTTAGTCAACTCAACAAGGGCTGAAAAATAACCACTTCAGAAACAACAGCAAGGAAAATAAGACTATTCAAAATTCTAATTACTTCCAATCAACTTTAATAAATTAAATAATAACCTTGTTTATAATACTTATCTTTCATTATTCAATTTGTTTTATACTACCTTTGAAGCTTATTATTTAATTTATTTCTATATAGATAAGCATTTTATACTCTTAATGCTATGATTTATAACAGTATGTTAAAATACATTATAATATAGTTCATTGTAAAATAGGTTAGTTTACATAATGAAAATATATGCAGTGTGATTTCTCCTTATAGACACCCCTCTGAAAGGGCAATTTAACTAAATCCCAGCTTTAATAGGGTCTGTTAAAGCTGGAAAAGATAATAGATACTAAGGATGCAGACACTAATTTTATTCACCAATGTCATTTTCACCTCTGTAGCAGTTAGGATCAAGCAATTAATGAAAATAAAACTAGTTCAATTCCTTATGATAAAAGTGTGGTCTTGCTGTGAACCTGGCATATTTCACGAGTATATTAACACTCATGGTAGCTTTAAACTCCTTCCAAAACGTTCTTCAACAACCAACTTACTCCTTGAGAGTACAGCCAGAAGCAAGAATAGCCAGGAAGCAATTTATCTGTTCTAAGAACTTGATATCACATCTCTAACAGGCTGTGAATGTCAGAATCCATTACATACAGCTGACTGCCTCAAATTAAAATAATAACTATCTTTACATTCATTTTATTTAGATATGTATGTACATGTGTATATGGTCAACATATATTTAAATGAACAAACACATACATGTGTTTAGTGTATGTTTTTGCTGATTGTATAATAAAATATGTAACTAGTAGAAAATATTTCTTTTTTAAGTAAAAGTATATATTTTTATATTAGTTTGTATATATATTTTGTATGAACCTCTCCTTGGTAGGTACCTATCTACTATGGAAAGCACAACCTCCCCCATAGGTGTCCACTATAGAGAGGTTTCATTATATTTTTGGACGAGTTTGTAGGTACACAATTATTTAAAATGCTATATAATTTACATTATTTGGGATACCATGATGAAGAAGACTTAAAATAGGAGTCATATTCAAAGTATTACTATTTATAGGTCAAGGCAACCCTAAGTTAATTAATATTAAAGCCCTATGAAACCATTATTATTTTTTAAATAAATAGCTTGCCAGATTCATTTAGATTGTGAGAATAATAAATGAATCCCTAAAAAACAGAATATTCCCCCGAATAATTTAAGGTTAATTAAATATAATAGTTTCCAATTGTCATCAATTCTATCTAGTCTTGATATAATAATCAAATTCAATAAACCACTTGGGTTGAATTGAAACATAGAAATACTTACACTTGTCTTTTCCTTTGAATCATCAACTGTTTTGCAGCATCTTGTAGATGAATTATATGTTGTTTTGGTGCATTGAAATGTAAATATTTAATTGTGAGGAGGAAAAAAATAACATTCACTACCAAAAGAATTGTTATTGGTCCATAAAAATATGAAAATGTAGCATTGTCACCTATGAAAGAGATAAATAAATTTATTAATATAGAAATTAATTTTTCAACTGCTATTTTTATTTAATAAACATAAAATATTGTCTATATCTAAACTGCACCATTTGTAAGAAAAGAATACCGAATTTTCAAAGAAATTCCTATTCTTTACTAATAAGTACTTTCTTCAACAGAACACTTTCAAAGAAGTTAAAAAATTTCCCAAGCTATTTGTATATTCTTGGAAAAAATCAAAAACTAATTTGAAAGACTCCAGAACTCTGAAAATATTATATTGCAGTGTTATAAATAACTTGAAATTTTTCAGAAACTGGTGAAAGAATTATATCTGCAGTAGGGTTTTTATAAAATCCTTTATCAACAGCCTTAACCCTTCTGCATAATAACCTTATTGTTTTCTAGCATGAACTGTATTTCTTTTTATAAATTTTTATTTTTTAATTTGCCCTGGCTGAGCCAGACAGATTTTTTATTCTTTTCCCTTGCATTTATTGGTTTCTTTTTTCTTTTTTTTTTTCCTTAAAGTACCTGGTGTATTTCAAGTCTAAGCAGGAGTATTTAAAATGCAGTTAAAGGTATATTGATAAATCATTTATAATATTTTTTGAGATTGATATTCCTTTCAATTGCTGAAAGTAGTTGCTACAATTATCAGCTAGAACTAGATATTTCACACTGTTTTTTACGTACTTCTCATTGTACTGACTTGATTGTAGGAAATGTATTGAATATCACAAGGACTTTGAGATGAGGGAATTCACATGTGGTTAAAGGTTCCCACATTAGGCATTTCTGGCATTAGAGATTTGAAAAAATACACCGTCACTATTTATTTAAATACTAATCCCTAGGTAAGCGTAAGAATCAGATTCCATGTCTAGAAGATTGACTTCTTCACATGTACTATATACAAATAGAAATAGTAAAAACTGGTCAAGGAAGATTACCATTAAAAAATAAATTTCCTTATATCTAATTTAATACCAATTCAGTAAAAAGGAGAGGGAAGGACCTACTTAAGAGTGATATTGCAAAATAAAATAAAATGAGCCTTTAGGAGTATTTTATAGTATTAATTGTATATTAATTAATTATGTTATTGTATAGTAATTCTGTCTAGCTATAAGTAAATTTATTATTAGCATTTTTAAAATTATTGAGTTTATCAGGTAGATGACAAAATTATAATTAATAGGAACCTTTCGAGAAGGGAATAAAAAAAAGAACCCAACTACTGCCCAGAATGTCTCTTTTATAGAGAGTGACAGATTAAAACAGCTTGGCCCCACATTTGATGCTACGAAAGGATAAACATTCTGTTCACGTATGATGAACCATGATCCATATTTTAAATAATACATAAAAGCCTTATGAAGGGATAATTCAGAGATAGGAACTCGGTATGCCGTGACTAACACTTTAATAACTCACATAC
>KZ807061.1:353548-390719 GCA_000696205.2 Oncopeltus fasciatus
TATATATATGTATATGTATTTGAAACTATAACTTTACCACCTTTTTCTCTGCTTTACCATTTTAATTCCTTATCTTTTTAATTATTATTATTGCATATTATGATTAAATGAACTTACTGTTAAACCAACATGCTTCAATGCCAAAGTTAGGCTTAATGAAGGAAGGTGGTATGGTAGGTATGAAATCCATGGCTAGGGATATACAAGTAATGAGAAGGGGAAATCCCCAGCCATACAGAGAGTACAAAGGGAAGTGAAGTTTCTCATTGATATGTGCCTTCTTTCTGAGAACATCACGTTTCCTAAAAGAATTACACTTTATTAATTTGATTATTTAAAATTTGGTTTTACAACCACTAAAACTTAAATGTTGTTGCTCTTATATTTAATATAGTATTACTATATTTCAATATTAATCAAATTGAGTAAATTACATGGCTCAATTGAAGGTAAGTAAAAGAAAAAAAAAGGTTCACAGGTACTAATTATCCATAGGGTAGTCTAAATTTTGATGATTGATATTATAAAAATAATTTACTTAAGTATTACTTTATTACTTACGTTTTTCTCCATGTGTGGAAACACATAACATTCAGCCAGAAAAAGCAAGATATAAAGAAGAATTGCAGCATAAATGCTAAAAAAAAAAAAAAAAATTAAATTATATTAAAGAAGTTGGAAGGGATTTTATGTATATTTTCTAATCTAGTTAGTTTAATAAGTAGAGACTTTGTTGAGATTCAGTCAATGTTGATCCAAAAAATACAATTTAAAGACATGCATTTTTTTTATAATCTTCCAAAATTTTGGCTTACATTGTAAGCCATCTTCAGGGTTGTTGAAATACAATGTAATAAGTAAACACAAAGAAAACAAAATATTATATGATTTACATTATTATTACATAAAATTTGATGTAACTAAAATTAATGTAATATGAAATTCTTAAGGAAAAAATAACAAAATATGTAAAAAGTTTACTACACCTAACAAATGTGTAATCAAACATGAAGGTGAAAGGAAATGTAATGTCATCTGGATCTTCATGATTGTGAGGTAAGAATTGGGAAATAGGAAAACCTAAGGTAGACAAGTGAAGGTTGGGGAATGTGAGGCAGTAGATACAAAAGGAGAGCGGCCTGCATAAAATGGAGCAAAATAGATACCGGGAAAAATAGGTAGTATTATTTCAGATAAGTAGCTGAAGGATCTAGGAAACAGCTTGACTGGTTGATTTAGGAAAAGAGCTGATAGTTTTCAAAATGTTGCAAATATTTGAATAAGTTGAAGAAATGTGTTCTATGACAGTTCTGTTGTTAACTAAATTGCGCTATAAGTTTATGTATACCGTTTCAGATATTAGGTGTTTGTATTCATAGTGTTCAGTATAATGTAAATCATATAATTTTTTTTGTTGTTCTCATGTTTTCTTATAACATTGTATTACAACAGCCCTGAAGATGGCTTACAATGTAAGCCAAAATGTCGATATATAACACAAAAATACATTTCTCTAAATTTTTTTTTTTTTTTATTAACCTTGACCAAGCCCCAAAAAATTCTCTACTAATAATTTCCAAGGTCAAAAAAACTCTGAGTTAAAGATGAAAAGAAGGGTCTTCATATCAAGGAGTTGAGGTGGATAAACTATTTGAAAAATAAATTCCTTTAGTTTATTTTGAGAATTACTCATGCAGTGGCCAAGAGTAGACAGAGAATAAAGTAGGGACCTTTGGTATGGGGAGGATGGCAGCTTGAATAATAAGATACTGTTGTTTATTAGGGAGAAAAATATGAAGCAGTTGTCTACCAGTTTTATTTAATATCCTAAAAAGTGGTTACTTTACTTTTGAATTTGATGTAAAATACAGGTCATAAAAGAATGTGGACAAGGATTCTTGTGAGTACAAATAATTTCTAGCAAACTTTTTAAGAAGAGAAATGTCTGTTTACATTGACTCATGTATAGACTGAAGATAGTGTAACATGCTGCAACTGAAATGTTGACATTAATAAATAAAATAAATTTTTGGTCATTTCAAAGACTTTTTTTTTTTTTTTTTCCATAAACTCCTCTCTGACTAAACCTCAACTACTGAGTACACAAACACTATACAGTCAATTATCTCCTTCTTGTTTTCAAATATTTATAATTTCCTCTAACTCCAAAAAGTAAGCCATAGTGACATTATTTATGATGTGGTAAATTTGATGAGAAATTTCAAATAGGAACACTATTATTCCAACACAAGGCCTCGCAGCTGATTGGCAAAACTCCACTTTAAGCTTTAAATTCTCTTCACTCTTAGAGCCCCAACAGTTATCAAATTCCACTATAAAGTATCCCCAAAATTCAGCAATGTGTTTGAATCAAAATTTTGAAATGCCTTAGACCAGAGAAATTACTTTAATTTAAATTTAATGGATGCAATGAGTTTCATTATGATAAATCACGATTAGCTGTTTATCATAATGAAATTTGGCTTTTGACTTTTAAATGAAAGCAAAAAAGTGCAAGTTATGAAGACTAATTGAATGAAAATTAAAGGAAATTAATTTGGAAGGTCGTGAAGAAACAATTTTTTTTTTTCAATTTTAACTGATAAAATGCACATTTAAGAAGTTTTGCAAGAAATTTAACATTTATAAATGATGGTTTACCTGAACTGAAATTGATAGTTTTATTATTTTTTAGCTAAGATTGCTTTTAAATGAAAAAAGAAAGGCTGAGTTTGTAATCAATATAAATAGGAAGTAGGGGATAACCTGAAATATCATGTGGGAGTAAAACATGCTTATTTGTAGTATTAGCAATAATACATAGCTAGGAGCAATGCAACTGAATACAGATTGCTTGTTTATTGATTAAAGGTATATTTTTCATTACATGAAAACTTCATATACAACGCTGAAGAATTCACTGAGATCTTACTAATTATGAAGTTCCTAACATGATGGACTTATAATATGTCTAGTTAATTTTAAAGTATATTTTTTCCTCCATTGATTGATTTTTTCAGAAATCATTTTTACTATTTTTAATTATTTAAAACAATTTATTTATTTTTTTTTTTTTGAGGAGGGGGAATCATAAGAGCTAAGTTATACAATTCAATAATTACAATAAGTAACTGATTTTTTTCTAGAATTAATATTTCTTTATTAACAAAAGCAGTTTTCAGATAGTGTGTGACTATTTCAGTTCAGACAAAAGTTTAACAGTGCACCCAACACCTGGAAGATTCATGGGTTCAAGAGGATGGTACTGCGATGAAAGCACTCAGCTTATTTTATTTTATTTTATTTTTTAATATTAATTCTAGACTAAAAAGTCAGTTTTCTATTTCAATCTTTGAAAAATGGAAAATAAAATGAACACTGTCCTCATAAAAAGAATAATGTATAAAAGTTGCACACTTAAGTTAAAGTAACATATTTATGAAAATGCTTATAAAAAAAAATCTTACCAATTGTTTTGCACAAAATATTATCTATTTTGTCTCCAAATATCTGAACAGCAGCTAAGCAGAGGAAAGCAATGGCTAGACAGAAGGAGTAACAACAAATTACTTTTCCCTGCAAGTTTCGGGTCTGACCAAACATACAGTAAAATACTATTGTCATAATCAGAAATGGCACTGAGATTAAACATCCTGGAAAAAATATATATATAGGAATTACACTTATAAAGTCTATTTGCCTTATTTTAAAACTTATTGATTACCCTCCTTCAACTTTAAGAAATTGAATGACTTAAGAAATTAATTTATCACTTCATATAGGGTAATATATGTTGTTTTATATAAATACAAAAATTTATTGGAACTTCTAACATCCCTTATCTAGAGAAAGATTTAACAAACTAAATGGGGAAATTAATGTTCACGTATGATGAACCATGATCCATATTTTAAATAATACATAAAAGCCTTATGAAGGGATAATTCAGAGATAGGAACTAGGTAAAGTGACTAACACTTTAATAACTCACATTCACAGATAACCATACAGGAGGTTAAATTGCCGCCTAGAGGTTTTATAATACAAATAGTTTTATATTATAATAATGTATAATTACATAACATATTATGTACTTCAACAATTAATTCACGTCATGAAGTATGATACAAGTTCCATGGCTTAATTTATTAAATAAAACACTTTCCCTTGCAATAAATGTTCCAATATTCACTTTAAAGTAAAAACTATTAGTACTAAAAGACGTCTTGTGATAAATTAATCTACTCAATTGTTCTAAAATGGAGCAAATATATAGTAGTTGGGAATACTAGTTATTCAGCTGCTTTTTTTTTTCTTTTTTTAACTATGTTATATATCTTTTCTAGAACTTGTCATTTAGATATACCAATGACTTATGGTCACAAATAGGTATAACTCACCAATGGGGTAGAGTATGAAGGCCAAATCTCTCCAGTAGTCTGAAGGAGCTAGAGGTGGAAAACAGACAAGTGGAAGAACAGCAGAGTCCCCATTATCCAAGAGAAAGGTGTCCAGACAATAGTCCAGGGGAAAGATGTACTGGTCTGCCTGGTTGGGAACATAGAGCACACCATCTGGACGGAGATAGAATTCATCCAAACTGTCTCTATATGGCTCTAAGCGGTAGCTGTAAACATATTTAGTATTTATAAGTAATTTGCTGTCATTTGTCTATTGAAATGATTATACCAAAAATATTCATGGTTCAATTTTTCAAATCTTAATACTTTAAGATAGAATAAATATAGTTTTAATAAATGACTTTTGGAAGTGCTAAATAAAAAAAAAATTACATTAATTTTATACTCAGTAAATTAAACTCATAATACAAAGGCAAAACAATCTAACAATGTATATAGGTTAGATAAGTTATGCTACTTATGAAAGCAACAATATGTTATGACCCTAAAAAAATGGTCTTGACATTCTTTAGCATTATTAAGAAACAATTTCTTAATAATGCTAAAGAATGTTAAAAACTTCAAACTCTAAACACAAAGAATGCAAATTTTACATTTACCTATTTTATTATCATACTTCCAGACCAATTTAAATAAATGAAACTGTCTTAAAATTATTTTTAACCATTTCTTATCAATGTCAAGTAGTATTTATTTTCATGCATTCTTTGCAGAATAGCTTTTCTTTCATCCCAGTAGTGCATGGAAGATAGAATATGTTTCGTAAACTTAGCAAATTGCTTATGTTTCAGAGGATATAGATAAGAGTAAATGATTAATTCGATTTAGCAAACAGGAAGAGGGCAATGAGGCAAGATCACTAAGAGTGACTACCTATTTGGAAAGGTAGACCAATAGAGATGCTTTGAAGGAAGGCCAAAATTTAAAATTGTAATATCCTTATTATTATTAATGTTGTTTATTAATGTTCATAGTTTTAAAGCATATTTTTTATGAACATAATATAATTACAAATATACTGTAATATAATTAAGAAAATAAATGTTACACCTTTAAAGTGTAAAAATATTATTGATACAATTACATACCAGTAAAAATATTATGGTAACAAAACATCTTTACAATAAATGATATTTAAGGAATATATATATATAGCTAGGAGCAATGCAACTGAATANCCTATATAACTTGGATGTTTGAAAAGGCCCTCCTCATTTTAAAGTAGGGAACCAAATTAGTCGTTAAGGCTTCTTATTGAAAATATTTCGGGTTCTTGATATCTACTAATATCAGATAAAGTGAAGGGAAAGTTTATAAAAAATTAAATTGAATAATATTTGTTATGATTAGTGCTATGAAAACATGGTTATAAATAAAAGATAATTTTCTAAATCTTATTTTTTTAAATGTATTTATGAAAGGGTAAGAAAGATAATTAAGAATGGAATAGAGATAATTGAACGATTCCACAAACAAGCTTCCACAGCAAACTTAACATCATTAACTTTTAGTAGCTATTTTATTAATTTTTAGATTTTAAAGTAATGTGATTTATTAAAGGTGGGCATTCATAAAGATAAATGAACATTATTCATTTACTATTAGATTTTTTTTTGTTGGGGTTCAGAAAAAAAACTCTCGATTTAGTCATTTACTTTTATTTATGTTTACCATTAATTAAACTATGTGTATTGGTTCAGCTGCTCCTTCTTGACAAACTTTTCAAAATATAAAAATAAAATTAGCATCCATTTAGAAACCGTTTGGCTGAAATTGGAGATAAGGGGGATTTTGGAGAATAAAAGTAGATAATATTGAATAATTGCTTAAAATACATTTTACAGTATATAAAAATGTAATGATGAACATTACTGGTTTAAAAAAACTTATAAATCACAATAGTTATAAATTAATATCTCTAGAATTTTTGGTCTATAGTATCTCCTCAGAAGGAAATTTAAGAATTTATTTCAGAGGTATGACAGCTTTCCCTGTCATGATACATGAGAAATCTGCTTAGTTTGTGCTGCTTGATTCTAAATGGAGGATTTTTTATCTTTTCCAGATAGGGAGGAAGGAGGCAATACAAATTTACAGAGGTTAAAGTTTTGGAGTTCCTTTGACATAATTTACATTCTGAAGATAAAAAATTAATTGTTTTACATTAAAAATGTGAAGATAGTATTGATATACCTGCCATATTTACATTGCTCGCCAATGAGGAGGTGTATATTGACAGGTGAAGGATGACCTTCCATTGGCGTAAATTCAGGCTGGAAGGTGAGGTTTGTCTTAACGCATCTGTGTTCAGGGTCTCGAGTCTCCCCCAGGGGGCAGCATTTTGGTACATAAGCGACATCTGACACACCTGCAAAAGTTTTAAACTTTTCTAGTCTTCACCTACATAATTACTTCATTTCTACACAGTATTCAAGGAAAAGCAAGAAAACACTTCATTTATTACTGTAACAAAAAGTATTAAAGTACTAACTCTCATACTCCGGAAAATAGTGAATGATCCCTACTATGCCTGTAACCGCACAATCCACCATGACCTTGATGTATCTTTTATTTGTCTCCTCCTTCAAAAATGTTACCAATCTTTCCATTCCCACCTCCATAAACACCCTAATCCCTGTATCTCGGCGCTCTCTCCTCCTTTACTATCCCAAGCAAATCTCTGTGGTGGCCACGAAATCTTTTGTAATTATTGTTAGAGGCTATGTTGATTAAAATAACTACTTCTAGAAAATCAATACCTCTAATTAATTATCAAATACATAAACTTATTGCTATATATAAAATATGGTTAAAGATAACAACTATTATTTGTAGCTACTTTACAATGATAAATAATAAGTCCTTATCACTGAAGCACTATAAATTATCAAAACAATCTATTTATCACAAAGCTTTCACAATTTGTTTATCACTTAGCAGAAACTTAAGACAGACTGAGCGAACTCTCTTGAGGCATGGGTGAACTGCATATGTAGAGCCTCGGGTGAAGGCTGGAAGGTCTACTTGCAGAAATTCAGGCCAGTCCCGACTGGTCCAAGGGGTTCTCTCTAGACCCACTTTCAGGAGTTAACAATATGTATATAGCCAGAATTTTTAATTTCAAATTATCTTATTTATAAATTGTTTTCCTTATAACATATAAATACTATAAATAATTTAATCATTAATATTACATACATGCCATTTAATTTATCTGTATGTTATTAAATTTTCAACAAGCCACTAGGGTTTTGTCAGTGGGTTTTCCCCCTACCTGACATTGTATCATATTATTTTATATATTTATTTTATACCATGTAAAAATTTTATAGCAAATTGTAAAAATACTATGAATTGACAATTTTTTAATAAAATATATAAATAAAAATATTTTTCCATTGTTAACCTTTTCTATCACTTTGCACCTCATGAGAGCAAAGTAACAATCAAGAGAAAGTAAGTATACAGAAAGTTTAAGCTGCAGAAAAATATTAAGAAATTGTCTCTCTTCAATTACTCTTATTTCTCTGGGGAATATGAAGCAGTAGGTACAAAGGGAGAGTGGCCTGCATCAATGGGAGCAATACCATAAGGAAAATAGGTAGAAATTATTTCAGATAAGTAACCTAAGGAACTATAATAATAACAAAAAAATCATATAGTTTTTTTGGTTTTTCTTATGACATTGCATTTCAACAGCCCTGAAGATGTAAACCAAAATGTCACCAGATAATAAAAAATACATTTTTTAAAAATTGCATTTTTTTGGATCAACCTTGATAGAACTCCAACAAATTCTCTACTAACTCAGTCCATTAATAGTTAAAATTGGTCGAGGAGTAGTTATAGGGAGACCAAAATTCAAAACCTTAATATATTTGCCATTGAGTTACAAAACTATTTATAGTTAACAATAAGTGTAAATTGTAATTTCCTAACATTATTAACAATAATACCTAATAATGAAGATATTTTTCAACGTTAGAAATTAATATTAAAGTTGAATTAAATTTACTTACCTGCAGTATCATTTGAGCTTTTGTAGTCAACTGAAGTGATTTCTACAGATTCTCCTGAAAACATAAACACTAAGTTATTACAAAACTCTTTTGGGGCAATAAATGTAGCTATAGAAATGAATAATTAACTTGAAAATAGTAAAAATCATCAGTAATCGATAGTTGGGATTTTTTAGAGAAAATTTAATGGAAAAATCAAATGTAAAAAGTAATGTCACGAAGGAGCTTCATAAACTAAGCGAATCCCTTAGCATAGGAGTTAATATATANAGTTATCCTCATCTTGATTTCTATTAATATATCATTGCTGTTATTTACTGTCAAACCATTGTACGTGGAAAAGAGTATTCTTCGAATTCTTCTTACCTCAAAAATTCTGAAGAATATTTCACAGCACAATGCAATACTGCTAACATATTTATAATTGTGTAAATATTTCATTACCAGATTGACTTTCAAATACATTAAATAACCAAATCAAAAATATACATACCTGTTGTACCAAATGGAATAGTAACGTTTGTTAAATTGCTTTCCAAAGATTCCCCTGAAAAAAAAAAATTGCCAGATTCTTACAATAACCTATAGAAATGGAAGATTATTAATCAAAAATTAGATGTAAACCTGTGCTTATGATAAATTGGAATATATATATATCGAGTTGTTTAAAAGAATCTTGTGAGCAGCTAGAGATTGAGACCTTGATGTTCTTCCTTAAAAAAATTAAAAAGCTGTAAAAATAAATCTGGGTTTTTCCGGACACCTTACTGCTGCTCTGACGTACTTGAAGGTCCGCCTTTTAGAGTTGAATAATGTCAACTTTTAAAATGCGCCGGGAAACATATATTAGAAAAACCACATCAAACATGTTCATTTATAATACATCATTTACATAAATAAATAAAATTGTTAAATTAAAAACAACCTATTTTCTTTTCTACAAAATATATTTTTCAAGCGAGCCTAATATACATTTTAGAGTTCAGCGTAGGTTTTTTATTGATAAATAACATATATTAACAGTCTTGCTGCGAAATGATAATAATAGAATTGAGGTTTCATCTGAGCCTTGAATTTTTATTTTTGCGATTTATTACTTAATGAAATTTAGCATATCGCTTTTAAATGTAAAAAAAAAAAGAAAAAAAGAAAAAAAAAGGCAAATTTAGCGGAAACAGACAAATAGGATTAGGATATTAACTGTAATTTGTAAAAAGTTTTTTCGATGTAATGTATGTGGCATTGAATTTAAACCCGGATTTATATATTGATAAATGATATAAAAGTGTGGGAGATTCATATAATCTCTCACACTTATATTTCATTCTGTTACATTCATATAATTATGAAAATAATTTGGGATATAAAGTAAATATGGAGTATTCTTAATTATATTACTTTCGTGACCATTTTCTACTTTAATTAAGGCAAAATGCTTATTAGCTTAATAATATATTCCCTTCTTCTTTTTTGTCATCTTCTCCTCCTTTAATGAATCAGAAGACATTTTCAATCAGCCTCTGATAGGTTTCCAGCACGAGATCCATGGATGTCTATGACGTCGTAAGAGGATTTACTTTACCCGTGGACTGGGTGTATGCACACTGGGCATTACAGATCTGCACTACTTTTCGGGTATCGTGTATCATCCGAACATATCCACAGTAAATAATCTAAAGGGTTATTATTATTTCTACCACCAATGAATATAGAACTCTCATACCTTATATTCTCCGTCTTCCTTGGTTTCTGTACATCTCCCGTTGGCGGGAGATGTACAGAAACCAAGGAAGACGGAGAATATAAGGTATGAGAGTATCCACAGTAGCAGTCCTTGGATGGGCCTCCTAAGCTCTCATCTCGCCCTTACCTGGGGACTTCTGTATAACTTATTTTTTTTTATTATAAAATTATAAAGTCTCGCACATTAATATCTTTGGTGATCTTCTGATGAGATCATCAGAGATCGAGCCTCAATATAAAAAAAAGAATCTGCTTGCCAGCACTTATCCTCATCTTTATTGCTGTTTTTTACTGCCAAACCAAAGGTACGTGAAAAAGAGTATTCTTCGAATTCTTCATTCTTACCAATAAGTCGGTAGTATGTAATATAATCAACTTCGTTAATAAATAACTCTTCCTCACTACGATTAGGACTAGTAAACTGCTGGAATGGGGAGCACCTTCTTTTCAAAATACTCGATTTATCATTAATAAGCTGCTCACCTTGGCCTTCGCAAAAATTAAGTATAGGCTTTGAACAGTTTCCTTCAGACATTTAATAATTTGGCTTTTAAAAGTAAACGATAGGTTATTCACAGGAACCTAACAACTTTTAGGCTCTAAAATTCTACATTTATTTACATTAAAAATTCTCAGAATATATAGTGTAAGTTACTACGAAAACATTAGTATATAGAAAATATTACTCACAATTGCTGGATTTCCCTGCTATTTATTAATTAGTCAAAATGAATAATTTGCATTCAAAAAGAAGAACATAGTTATTTTTATTTATTTATATTTCTTTTTAGTGAATTAACATTATATCTCTAATAGATATCTTCAAGTAAGGAAGATATTGAGCAATAATTAAATGAATTAAAACCTTCAGCTTTACAATACTTCCATAGTTTGAAATGAGTACTTTTGTGTTTGTAGAACAGTTATTTTGAAATTGGTCTAAGTCTAAAAAAAGACAAAAACGAAACATGATGTAATTTACTTTTATTTAGTATTAACTTGTTATTTAAAAAATAATTAGGACTTAATTACTTAAAAATTGTCCATGAATTATCCAATTTAAAATTATTAGATGGAAGTTGTTTGATGATGGATGTCAAATTTCAATAAAAAGAAGGCTCAGCAACCGATTGTCGGTCAGATTATGTTGTTTTGCAATTTTTTTCGTTTTACGTGTTCAGAGTATATACATTTCACCCTCTTTTATTCTGTTAACTTTGTATTGTTCAGGTATTTTAAGGCATTTTCAGGTATATTTCACCCTCTTTTATTGCTTTAGCTTCGCATTTGAAACACGTCTTACACACACACACACACACGTTTGTGTACAAATACAATTTTTTTACGGGCCATCATTTTAGCTTCTAATAAGGATCAGTTGAATAAATAGGACAAAAATGAAAAAATAAATTTATGTCATTGTGTAAACGTAAACAGTTTAATTTCTTTTCAGGATATCTTTTAAAAAACTTTCTTTTTTTTTTTTTTTTTTTTAATAAAGAAATTTTTCGAGCATATAATGAGTGATCACGTGTAAGAGTGTAAGACATGCTTCAAACGTGAAGCTTACAGAATAAAAGAAGGTGAAATATATAACACTTGCATAATATCACTGAATGGCAAGTAATGTTGTGAGAAAATCGTTTAGTAAGGAATGTTTCCTCAACTTGTTATCGATCGTTATCTCCAATGTCGTACTAAGTTTACAAAGTCGGTTACGTCATCTCCTGCCGAATCAGTGACTGACGTCGGTACTGGCAATTGCCGGCAGAGATTCCTAATAACTTTAAACGTATTAGGTTCCTCTTCTCCTTCCTCTCTGCAAGCGAACTTCAATCATCGACAGCCACCAGTCCTTGACAACCATCCACTTCAGCTTCATCTCGTTCAACGAAGTCATTCTATCTATCCCTTTCGGTGATAGCTGAATCCTCTATTCTAACAAAATGGCCTCCTCAGCCCAGCCTAACTTGATAAATTTCGCGGCGCCCACGTGCCGGTATAGATCCTTCTACTCCTGATTGGTCCTCCATTCTTAGCCTTCGCCCTGTAGTACACCACCTTAGGTACAACAAAGGACAGGATTCTCAATAACAAGAATCATCTGCATGCCATCGTCCATGTTTCACAACCATAGCACAGCACCAGCCGTACAGGTCTCTCACATTAATATCTTTGGTGATCTTCTGATGAGATCATCACAGATCGAGACTCCATATTAAAAAAGCATCTGCTTGCCAGCAGTTATCCTCATCTTGATTTCTATTAATATATCATTGCTGTTATTTACTGTCAAACCATTGTACGTGGAAAAGAGTATTCTTCGAATTCTTCTTACCTCAAAAATTCTGAAGAATATTTCACAGCACAATGCAATACTGCTAACATATTTATAATTGTGTAAATATTTCATTACCAGATTGACTTTCAAATACATTAAATAACCAAATCAAAAATATACATACCTGTTGTACCAAATGGAATAGTAACGTTTGTTAAATTGCTTTCCAAAGATTCCCCTGAAAAAAAAAAATTGCCAGATTCTTACAATAACCTATAGAAATGGAAGATTATTAATCAAAAATTAGATGTAAACCTGTGCTTATGATAAATTGGACTATTTTACATATTATAAAAGTTACTATTGCATTATAGATATACTAGAGATATTAACGAGACATGGATTCCGTAAGAGATTGGTTAGCAGCTGGATGACTAATATGTGCCGATGAGAGGGAAACAGTACTATGGAATTCTCTTGTCCCGTGTATATATTTAAATATAAATATATGTATGTGTCATACCTTTTATTATTCGTCTTCATTGGTTTCTGCAAACCAGAAGATGGTTTGCAGAAACCAATGAAGACGGATAATAAAAGGTATGATAGTTCTATATTCATTGGTAGTGATAATAACCCTTTAGATTATTTATATGTATGTGAGGTCAACCGTGTTCCGTATAAATAACTGTTAAATGTCATGACACGTAAACTCCCTTTACGGGAACTTCAGGTAAACTCCCTCTCAGAGTACTCTAGCTTTGACAGCTACTGGATGATTTTTTATATAATTTTCTACGGGACTATTGTTCTTCATTATACTTATTATGTATTTCTCTCGTTGATCCCCAGCCTAAGTGTCTTTGCTTATGGTTCAAGAGGAATGCTTCTCCCAGAGAACCTAGTGGCAAAGATGTAATAATCAGCAAGCTGGACTGTTGAAATGCAGACCGCACTTGACTTTTCAAGGGTATCACTAATCCTGGTAGCCGATTTCAATATTGTTTGTTTTTCATGTTTTTGTATATGTTTTTCATGTGTGTGTTGTGCATGCCTGAGAAGTCATGAGTCGACTTATCTCTCTTTGGTCTTGGATTTCAAGTAGGCCAGCATGATTCCTGATTTTTCAGTCGATATTACCAAGATATATAGTTTACTATTAAAGTAGGGGAAAAAATGCAGATATATTATTGTTCATGATTTAGTCTTAAGTACCCTTTAATTTTCTTCAAATTCGGTTTAAATTGCGCCAGAAGAATTCGCTGAACCAGGCACATCTTATGCACTTATTTCCATAATCTCCTAGGTCACATGGAACTGTAATCGAAATCAACAGAAAATATTTTTAAAAATTTGGGAAAGCTATTATCTCCTTCTGCCGTGGGGGGAGATAAGAATGTTTTCCCATATCTGCCATCTACTGACTTGTAAGGCCGCAAATGCACTCAATACACTGACTACATTCTGAGGTTATCTTAACTCTATGGGCAAAGAGCTTGGCGGATTGATAATTAATGTGTTCTGCTAAATTTCAACAAATAATTTTATATATGATCAACAAATTTCTTTTTAGGTACTAATAAGACACTAGAGTGTCTCATAGAAAAAGGGAGAAACAAACAAAAAAAAACTTCCTCGTTATCCAACACAATGTTGTTGTTTTTTTCGTGTTTTTATATACTTATGTAATTAGAAAATAATGTAAATTTACTCATTCTAAAGACTGTGGATCTGCTTTGCACTTAACTTATTAACTAGTAAGGGTAGCATAGTAACATTCAGAACCTCTCAATAACAATTCTTCTCTTCTTTTAAAGTACATTGAACTTTATTAATGGCAGAATTATAAGTACCACGGCAATCATATGTATTCTGTATATGTACCGCGACTAAAGAGCGCTCTGGTGCAAATCTTAGAAATTAATAGTTAAAGAAAAGGGCCGAAGGAAAGCTGGTTTCAAGCCTAGGAACTTATGCACGCGATTAGCGCACCTCCCCCTCCCCACACTTTCTCTCTCTCACTCTCTCTCTCTCTCTCTCTCTCTCTATATATATATATATANTGAATAGGAGTGGGGAATTACTTGAACACACTTCACTTGAGTATATATATATATATTCTTTAACATACAAATAAACGCGCCCACACACATACTAATGCATACAAATATAGTCAGTCTTGGAATGCATGCTTTTTTCCATCATTCTCCTTTTCGGCTAGTAAAGTTCTATTAGTCATTAATGTCATCATACTCTTATTTAATGAAAGTTTATGCAATATCTGCGTGATGCGCTTTTTATTTATTTGTAATGTCGAAGTTACATGTCATAAAGTGCTCATTTTAATTTCAGAGATCCCCCCCCACCAAAAAAAAGCTTCAAACAGTATCGATTGTATTGCACGCGGCCAGTTATTCTCAAATATTTTCAGATGAGGCAATATAAATATTCTTTGTTCCCGGTTCAGGCGTAACAATAAAATAATTTATTTACACTACCGAGATAAGATATATCATTGAACAGATATGGAGGGTAAATGTTTACTTTATTTGAACAAGGCAAAATATATATCCCCTCGAGTAGAGTAAACTCTTGAATATTGACCAAGCTACACAAGTTCAAGCTGCAATATGGCGACATTTGTCGATAAACAGCTCTACACAATCACAACCACTCTTTTGACAGCTGGCTATCATGACAGCATCATCTGTCACAGAATCTATCGTGAGGTAGATGACCTATAGTCCCAAGCTACTCAATGGTTTGTAACAAGAGCATAAGGTGTAAGCAGTTCCTGTACAATCGCAAATAGCATTATCGTGTCAACTTAGCAATTTTATGACTATGTGTTTATTTTGCAGCGTTTTGAAAAAAAATCAGTCAAGGAATTATTCGCTGTTTGATTTCGAATTTGAAACTTATTAGAGAGATAGAAATATTTTTCAGAGTGACTCAGGTCTCTCACATTAATATCTTTGGTGATCTTCTGATGAGATCATCAGAGATCGAGACTCCATATAAAAAAAACAATCTGCTTGCCAGCACTTTACAGGAGGTTAAATTGCCGCCTAGAGGTTTTATAATACAAATAGTTTTATATTATAATAATGTATAATTACATAACATATTATGTACTTCAACAATTAATTCACGTCATGAAGTATGATACAAGTTCCATGGCTTAATTTATTAAATNATATATTATTGTGAAGCAGAAATAGATGTTTTATTTTAACTTTAATTTCAGTGAGGACATGGTTCAATAATCATAATGATGATATTACTTTTAAATGTAAAATGAAAAGGTGAGTCCATTATTGGGTAAAATCTTACGGCTAGTAGTGGGTGAGGAGCATGAGTAAAAACAAACTTTTTTTCGATTTGATGGTCGTATTGTTTAGTTTAGAATAGATGAAACTCAACATAGATGTTTTAGTGGTGAAAGACATATTTTCGCTCATCAACTGCAAAAGCAATGTAATCAAGTAATGTAATGTAATAAAGTACTCTACGAAAAGTGGCGGACTAACTTAATATGTGACTAAATTTTAAGTAATAATAAGACTTACTTAATATGTGACTACATATTAAGTAATAATAAGACCGTGAATTGCATCCATTCAACTTGGCGCCATCTATTCCCCGATGAAAGATTGTTATTATTCATGTGACTCATGAAGATTGTCATGTCATGTGCACAATTACAAAGAAAAAATCCTCTTCCAAAATAACCAAGGCTGAAATATCATACAGGGTGTTTATATTATTTATCTGTTACTCCAATTAGCACTCGATAAACGGGCACAATTTATGTAGCTACAGTATTAGGAGACCACATTTTCAACTTAAATTACTCCAACATATTTATTTATACACAAACCTATGAGGTAAAAAATTCCTCCTATACGCCAGTTCATGTAATCCGTAAATTGAAAGCGTAAACTGAGTCATTTCAAATATCTGTGATACGTCTCATTGACTCTCTTGTTAGGGAACAAACATTTTCATATACTCGTGGAATTGATGTTCAAGCACTCCTTAGTGCGTCATTAAGAGCAGTACTAATGTGAAGTATTACTCAATTTGGGATAACGAGGCACATTCTCCTGAATATATAGATCTGAAATTCTTTTAGCTGATAGTATGGTTAAAGAATTTATTATTAATAATTACCACTTTTTTATCAATTAGTCATAAAATTGGCGGTAATCAATAGCTGCTTTTCAAGGAAATGATAAATACGAATTATTAATCCCAGAAGAATGTATAATATCCTGATGCAATATCGAATTTGATGATTAAGAACTACTGAAACTTTTTTAGCAGATTTTCCAGCTATTCACGTTGGTACTGGGACGGGACTTCTGAATCTGTGATTTCGACAGTTATTCACCAAGCTAAATGGCTCAAAATGGACCAGTGATGACAACATTTATCAATAGATTTCAACCATTAACTAAAGCTTATCCCAGTTTCGTTTACCCCTTTAAAAAAAATATGCGAAAACTAGAGATATATACATACAGGTACACACACACACACGTACAAACATATATATATGTGTGAGTCTCTGTGCGTTTGTGTACACCTTTAAGAGCTCTAATGTTCGCATATTTTGTTTAAAGAGGGAAACTAAACTGGGTATAAGCGTAATGGTTGAAATAGGTCGAGATGGAGGGGGGTTTAATGGGAAATCAGAATTTAGAATCGTAATATCTTCCTTATTATTATGAGCTTTATTGAAATATGAGTCCAAGAAGGAGAAACTTTGAACTCTTGTAGAGACTCAAAGAGGCCCTGGGAGAGAGAGAAGAGATCTATAACCAAGTCGCCTTGGGCGCCAACGAACGTAAATTATCCTGGCACATCTCTAGTTACCCATTGATTCAAAACCATATTTTTATAATAAATCCAATATTTTTCTTTTCTTTAATTTATTATTAGGGCTCTAGGGCAGTTCTACTTTCACTCTGTGTAAAAAAATTCCTCCAATTCCTAGTTATCTCTATTTTTTAATAGTTATTACCAAATAAATAAAAATAAAATAAACATTATTGTTATCAAATGGAGAGTTTATAACCGCGGAGATCATTAGTAGATTGTTGAATAACCTTGACCGAGCCCCAACAATTCTCTACTAATTATTGTTATCATTTAAAAATTTTGAAATTTTTAATAGTTAATTATCTATTTTAGCATAATTAATGTATTATGAAGTAGAAGTTCTTAAATTTCAATTATCATACCATCATTTGATTAATTAATTTAAAAGGGTATTTCGGATTCATATAAACTTGAACCCTTAAAAAAAAAAAAAAAAAAAAAAAAAAAAAAAAAAAATTCCCAGAAATAAATATAATTTTCTAAAACAGATGTCTCTAATATTGTTAATATCACACCTATTATTTTGTAATTAAGTCTACATTGTTGGATTCAATAGATAGATATCCTTAGTCTAAGTTTTTCGCAGGTACAAAGTGCAAAGTTGTAATTCAGAGAGCTATTTATTATAACAACAATATTGTCCCCTCGACTTATCGTCTGCCGTGATTTGCAAACGATACAAGGCAGTGATAAAGAAATTAATTCTTCACACTTCACGAAATTTTTCCAACTATACGATTAATTTTTAATAAAATAAATCGTTTGCTCCAAACAGTCTGAATAACAACTCGATAATCCCGCCAATTTTAAATTTTTCACTTTTCTGAATATATAGTTCAGAAAATGTGCAATAATAAGCGGTATACGTTAGGGATACATCAGAATGTACGAGTTCTGTTGATGGTTTTGATTGCTGCTCTTCGAAAGAGATCTCAATGACCTGTGTTTCATGAGGATGCACTACACCGACATTCGTGAACACAAGTCTGTTACCGCTGTTTTAAAGTATTAAGAAGAATCCAGAAATATATGCTTCGGTTGTCCCTCCTCCCCTTATTTTTTAGTTTGTTGTGACAATTTATTAAACATACTTATTTAGCTATTGTTAACACATAATATTTTTATACTAAGAATTATGTAATTTTAATATATTGCTTTATTATTAGCCACAATGCTGTTTTTGAATAAATAAATAAATAATCTTTCTTGTCCTATGCTAAAAGTGTTAGCAAAAAAGCAATCTTTCATGGACATCACACCTCACTCACTCTTGATAGTTTGGGAATCCCAGAGAACTTATATGTATTATTATATTCCTGTTTCCGGGACAGGTTTCGGTATCCTTCTTAAAGCCGTGATTTTCAACATTATAAGGAGCCTAGTCCTAAGTCATTAGTACATATAACAATAGGCCTACAGTAAAACTGGGCGAGAACTTACTTGACACAACCGGAATTATTGTGTTCAGCGAGAAGTGAGCTATTAGGAATATTATTTTTTAGCATTACTTTATTTGAAAGACATATACATAGAAATAAATAATAAACAAAATTACAGGTACCGGAATATTATTCATTTTTTAAAATTAAACTAATCAATTAATTTATTTATAATTCAATAATTTTTTCAAGTGAATTAACTTTTATAATATATAACTAACCCCAATAGGCAAATTTGTCTAAGCCAATGGAAAATAAATATCACTTAATTTTCTAGGTCATCTGGGAGGGGCTATTAATGAGTTCCGTGTTCTGCCCTTTACACTGTGGTGGTCTTC
The DNA here is from genome assembly GCA_000696205.2 of Oncopeltus fasciatus. NCBI lineage: Eukaryota > Metazoa > Arthropoda > Insecta > Hemiptera > Lygaeidae > Oncopeltus > Oncopeltus fasciatus. Next base: position 372,674 of record KZ807061.1, read on the forward strand.
CCGATAAAAGCCCACCCAGGACAGAATTCGAACCCGAAGCGGAGGAACCTAAACGGGTTTCCTGTGCCCTAATAATGTATTTTTAATCATGCGGTAAAATTAATCTACTATTAATAAATTAGATTAAGTATATGCTACAACAAAGTCTTCCTAATAGCTGGTTGACATTTATAGATGTCCGACAGGAGTCATGTATAAATAAGGTGCAGGGTGTACACAATACGTGCATCAAACAGAAGCCATGTAATCATATACCACGTCTCATTAAAGACGGACATATATTCCGTAAATGAGGAATTTTTATTTATAAGCCAGAGGGAAAAATTAGAGTAAAAACCATTAATCGTTGCTCTAGGCTAGACGGGAAAATAGAATAGGGAAGCTCTCACTAATCGTAGAGATACATTCGCAAATATCTCCCTTAATCAGCAATTTAGTAAACAAAAAAAAATTTGATGGTTTATTTAAAAATTTGGGACATTCTAATACGGCAAAATAACATTTTATACTAATACCAAATTTATAGCTTACGATGCAGGCAACCATCAGGGCTAAAATAAAAAAGAAACAAAAATGGAATGATAAGAATCCTAAAATTAAAGGGAAAAAAGTTTTTAATTTAATGCTATTTTATATTTCTATTATAGACAAAAGAAATAAAATTAAAGAATTTCCCGGAAAAGTGTATATTTTTTTACACGAAAGCGTAGGTTTTTGTTTGTGTTTGTGTGTATGTACATATGTGTGTATATATATATATATATATTTAACGTCATTATGTCTGTGAGTGTGTGTAGGGTTGTATGTATGTATTNTATAATGTATCATGTAATTCCACTGTGTTCTTATTTCACTTTCTTTCATACTAAAGTTTCATAGACCTCATTGTATATCTCGTTTTGTGTTTGATCCTAGCCCTGATGATGGCTTATATCTTAAGCAGAAACATTGGCATTAATAAATAACATAACATCCAATTACTTTCAGACGTACTTATTTCAAACCCTGAGTGAAATCCTGGCCGAAACCCTTTTTATTTCGTACATTACGCAGTTAAGTATCGAAAAATAAGTATTGAAAAAACTAGAATCTATTAGCCATGCTAAATATGTTAATACTCCAAGGTTAATAATGTATGATGAATAACAATATATTCGAAGTTAATGCTGATAAGCGAAATGCATTTTTAATGTTTTCACAAATATTCTGAAGCTTTTAGCGGCACTTTTCTCCATTCTACTTAAAACCTCAAAAATGTTATCACTAAAATTAATATACATGTATATATATCGGTGTGTGTGTGTTTTGCTTGTCTGCCTGTCTTTGTGAGTGAGTGCATTCGTTCCTTTACACGTATGCGTTCATGAGAGTGTGTGTATCACTGTACAGGCCACATTTGAAGTTAAAATGAAACCGTACTAATAAGAGTGGGAGTGGTTATGTGCAATGTCGAGTGCATCTATATGTTTTATCTATGAAGTAGCCTTAATATTGCTTCAGGGAAATGCAATTTAACGCAGGTTTAGGAATTTAAAAATCAGAAGTGGGGGTTTACCAGAAGTATTCATTTTTAACTTTACTGCCTTTAGGTAGCAAATACTTGTTTTCAAAATGTAATTTGACCCATCCCTTTTAAAAGTAAAATGTCGGAGAAATCGGGCGACTACCAGTAATTTCAAGTACAAATACAAAGAGATACCTCAAATTTGGCTGGCGTAATAATTAGTTTAGAGAAATTAAACTGAATACATATTTGTAAAGTAGTATAAGAAACATTTTAGAAGTTGTAAAATGAAATTCAACGATTGACAATGGGGTTTAACCAACATCGTATATTTTTATTTAACGGTTTATAAGCCGAAATTACTTGGTTTAAAAAAAAAAAAGAAATTTAGCAGGTCCAATTTAAATATAAAATAAAAGGCTGGGTTCGTCATTGAGCGGACTTGAATGAATAGGAGTGGGGAATTACTTGAACACACTTCACTTGAGTGTTAGTGCAAAAAGTGGTTTCTCAAGTAGTGGAAGTAATATTAAGTTTAGTGGAATGAAACTCAACTCATATTTGTTTATTGGCAGAAGATATATTATACAGGAGTGGAGGATTAAATAACATGGAAAGTTCAAATATTCATCAACTCCAAAACTAAGTTATATTCTCAGAGTAGGCAGCTCCTGTGTCACCGACTTTTTATAATGAATTTCAAATCACAAACTATGTAAAATTAAAGTGAAATTTCTGATTTATTACATAACGATATTACAGATAATTAAACTATATTATGCATTATAAAAAATTATAACTTTTAATGGGTAACATATAAAAGGTGTTTCTCCAACTTCAAATTGTATTTATTTATTAACGAGAGCTTTGGATGTCAAAACCATCACAAAAGGACCTCTTCTGAGCTGTCGTTTCTTCAGCAAGACATCTATCATCGATAAGCAGAGAGCAATTTTGAGTTTTTGTACTAACAAATTCAACACATCTTCACCAGAAAACCCAATGAATAATTACGTAATATAGTAAATTTATTACTCTTCAATATATTTGTAACACTTATTAATTAAGCCGTCAACATAATTAAAAGCAACATATTGCCAAAAGCAACTTTTGTAATTCAGTTTGCCTAATTAATACTTCAATTTTTAGTTAGCTAGTGCACAAACTTTTAAATGCAAGCATATAAATGCCAATATGCCAAATCTATTTTCAAAAAATATGGCTCATATGGTATTATTAACAAACACTAAAGGATATAATTTAATATGGAACTACTCAAGACAGAATTTTGAAGAATTCTTCCAACTATGACTTAGACACCAAAAATAATTATAATTAATTATGTGCATGTTGTGCATTGTGCATAAATGCTAAAAGTTAAATTTCGTTTAATTACGAACAGATTTTGAACGTTAATTGAAAAAGTCAAATACAACGAGGAGGAGTTGATTAAAGACACGAAACTTAAATATAACGTCTTAACCCCCCCCCCCCCCCATTCCTGATTTGGACAAACAGCCATACAAATCATCAGGTTTTCATTGCGTTATCTGTCTGATTCGGCCGCTATAGTTAAAATAAGATCTTAAATTGAACCAGATATTGCTGGTAAGTCACCACCGTGGTTAATTTGATATTGAGCTTTTATCGTGTGAGAATGGTCGGGGTTTCGGCCAGAAAGAAAAAAATATACACCACAATTTGGAGTAATATTTTTATTTATGCCAACGTTTCGGCTTAGCTAGTAAGCCATCATCAGGGCAATGGTGTTGGGTGGAAAAATCTCCCCAGGGCGGTGTCTGTTCACATTGGGGAGATTCACACCGCCCTGGGGAGATTTTTCCACCCAACACCATTGCCCTGATGATGGCTTACTAGCTAAGCCGAAACGTTGGCATAAATAAAAATATTACTCCAAATTGTGGTGTATATTTTTTTCTTCCTGGCCGAAACCCCGACCATTCTCACACGATATTCGAGACGGCCAACTAATCATCAACCATTGAGCTTTTATCTAAAATTTTGGGATTCTGAGAAATTAGTTCGCCTAAACATCCAAAAATAATAGTCAAAATCTTTTATTTATTATAACCGAGAGGGCGCTAAACAAAATATTGAACCAGTTACGTGGCAAATCTATTTTTAAACACTCGTGAAGTTGTGAAACTCAAAATCGTCTCAATTTTGAACAGTAACAAAATTACACTTTCATTTTTTACTTGAAATACGAATGCCCTTTTATGATTATGCTTCATATTATTTAAATTCATTGATTTTTTACAGAGAGCATAATGGTATTTAATAGAGTTATTGCGCCGACACACTGTATTGCAGTTAGCGTTCGCCATTCCAAAAAGACTCGCATGGTCGAATGAAATGTACAAGATGACAATGCAAGCTGACTTGCGTGCTTGGTTGGTACGTACCCGCCAGAGGGGCAATCCGTGGGAGGGAGATGAAGAGAAGCGCGATCCACATCGGTAGATGGCAAGACACTGACTGCCTTGGGGAACCCCACACACATCGCGGGGAATCTGAGTCTGCTGATAAGCGCCCCCCTTCTCCTTATCAGCTCTCTACAACAATTACGTGCTCAATGTAGCAGCGAATCCCTGTACTCGCTGAACCGTGGCTAGCACACAGCCGGTGTCATGAGCTCATTTCCGCACGAAACGTCAAGAGCAAACTCCTCATTTGGGGCGCCAGGCTAGCTCAGGGGATCCGTACGGGTCTCGCAATCCTGACGCCGCGGGTTCAAATCCCGCCCAGGTCAATCTTTTATTTATAATATAGAAGCTTGTCCTGAGCCATGGGTGTTTAAAATAGGGTGGCAACCTGTAGATAGCCCCTTCCTCCATGACCCTAAGTGGTTGACTACCTAAGAAGGCTAACACGCAAAAAAAACAAAAAAAAACTCCTTATTTCCTCCTCCTTCCTTCTACGGTCCTAATCCTTTTAGGAATAGAAGTATGCAAACATCACGCTCGTGGCCTTCACAGAAAATAATGCTTCAGTCATCATAAGAAAAGATGAGAGACACCAGAGGATTCCCTACCTTTTAGCAATAAGTATAATTTTCTTAAAACTCATCCATTTATAGCTTTTTACATAATATTATAGATATGGCCGTGTATATTAAATCGAAAATCTGAAGCTGAATTTTAGAAGGCAATGCAATTTTGCATGTCCCTGTAAAATATATAAATAAATAAAAAAAGCTGGGAACGGACTTGAGCGAAATTTGACGAATTGGAATGGGGGATTACATGAAAAGTCAAATATGAATAAAAATAATAGTTCGATGCAGCATGTGTAATTTTGAGTACATTGCAATGCAACTGAAGACAAATTTGCGTACGGATAAAATAAATATTTAAGAGGTATTGCAGTGTTAATATAACAATTAACTAAGTCGTTAAATTCATTTTATGGCTTAGAAGCAGTATTTCTGTGTTTTTCTTAATGAAATTAGGTATATCACTTTTAAATGTAACATTCAAGGCTTAATATTATACCAATGCAGGGGCTAGATATTTTGTTTAGAGTAATAAAACAATAAAAATTGCTTAATTGAGGAAATTAATACTTAATTTGTTATGTTGATTAATGTAATGATAAGGAATACGAGTTTACTTGAACTATCAATTTCAATTTTACGGTTAATAAGCTGAAATTAGCTGTTTTGAGGAAATATGGCGTGTATTAATAAAGAAGATTTTAGTTCTATCATACCTTCTATTATCCGTCTTCATTGGTTTCTGCAAACCATCTTCTGTTGGCGAGCGCTTTCGGACATTATCCATCCTCGTGGCCGAATACATGTGTTATAATGTCCGAAAGCGCTCGCCAACAGATGGTTTGCAGAAACCTATGAAGACGGGTAATAGAAGGTATAATAGTTCTATATTCATTGGTAGTGATAATAACCCTTTAAGATTTTAGTTGCTTATTGAGCGAAATCAGGCGAATTAGGTCAGAAGAATTACTTGAAGGGTCAGTCAAGAGCCATCTTTCTTTAGTTCTCATGTCCCCTTTACCATGTAAAACCACATTAGTCATTTACGCTTAGTTATGTCCAACATTAATGAAACACGGGGAATCTACTTCGTTGCTATGCTGTCGTACGCAACGACCTTATTTTTTACCAACAGTTTCGCAAGATATGTGGAATAAAATAAAACGAAGGCTATTGATTTATTATAAACTATTATGTAAGCGAAAACGTATATATTATCAAATAATTATTGTCTTAATTATACTTTTTTTAAGAATAAGAACACAAATTTTAATGTTCACGTAGGCTTCGACGGTCAGAAGTTTCTTCTTCCGGGTTGGACCGTGTCAAATTGGTGTTATTTGCCGAGTTTTAGCACATCATGTGATGGCTTCTTCAGGGCTGAAAAGAGAATGAGAGTTGTAAAAGAGAGATTTTTTAAAATCCAGATGGTATATAATTGCGAAAGCTCGGCAAATAACACCAATTTGGCACGGTCCAACCCGGAAGAAGAAACGGTAAATAGAAATTTTAATCTTTATCATGTAAAAACATGAAAGAAAACATAGCCACTTTCACATATGATCATTGAATAATACATGACACTGAAGTAATAACTTCTTTGAGAACAGTATGAAGAGAATAAATAAGTTAACTTCATAACTAATAAAATTAATTATTTTGATACATTTTATATACTTAATAACAATTAACTACGGTTAATATATCAGTGCTATATAATTCTCAAAATTAGTCCAATTTAGTTGATTCTGCAAAAAATGGAGGCAGAACATATACTTTAATACAGTTCTCAATTCCTAAAAAAACAAGGAATAATACTAATTCATACCTCTGGTATAGTTCTGGGAGACGCCTTTGCAGACAATGAGGCTGAATACCCATAGATTCTTTTTACAATCGTTGGACGTGTTCCTTAATGGCTAAAATCGTTCGAGGGGCTTAGAAGGCCCAATTGAAAAATGGGTAATATTTTCGTCAATTGAAAAAAATTATAGAACATGATTAAATTTCAAATTTTTTAAAGTACAATTAAAGGAAAATACTTAACTCGACGAATTTTAGTCATTAAATAACTTATCCATATGTGTGGATATATGAAGTTCGTATTTTTAGCTACTCTTATGTAGGATCGGTAAGGATCTGTTGAAATTTTTTCAAAAAACGAATCATGAGATCAACGTGAATATTTATTACGAGAAATCTACTAAAAGTTGTTATAATAGACTGTCGCTTAATGAACTTACTTTGCAAATTATTTTATACTTTGAAATTACTTTGCTTTGTTTCTGATTTATATAGGTACAGTTTGGGTTCTCAAGGGGCATCATACGAATGATTGACGAATTTTCTTAACATATTTTTCCAACACCTGAAATAAAATTTCCAGGTATTCATATGAAAAATACAACGTGAGATAACAGTCACCACGAAGTTATGATAAAGACAGTTCATGATTTACAGAAAGTTAATCAATTTCCGCAGATAAGTCGCCTATAAAAACAATTCACTTCTTCCGCGAGCTGTCACACACTCTGAGTAGCGCACTATCACGATAATTAGTAACAAGGAGAACACCAATCTAGAATTACTCTTTTATAACAGGATAGTGACAAATGTTTAAAAAGCAAAAGTGCTAAAAAGAAGAAAGGCTAAATTTATTTATGAGAAATATCGGATTATTGAGTGTGGGGATTTACGAGGAATGTAAGGCTAATAATATTAAAATGTATCTATAATATTAAGTTTAGTGCACTTTAACTTAAGGCTGTTTTTTTTAGTGATCCAAAACATTTTTGGACTTGCGCAACGAGATTGAAAGTTTAGAAGTGGGGAGGACCTGTTTCTAATTTAAAGATCTGGAAGCCATAAATAGTTGTTTTTCTCAATAAAATTCGGCCTTTTGCTTTCTTTGAATGAAAAAAGTGAGATTACATTCATTATTGAGCGAAATAAGTTCAACAGGAACGAAGAATTTAGTTTCCATCACCAAAAGATGGGATCAAATAAAGGCCTCAAAAAGAGAGCCCTCACCGCTGAGTTCTCCACCACCCAGACGTCAGCAAGCCACACACCACCTGACAGGCGACAACACAATGATGACGGTGATAAATCTCGCAGGCTTCTATTCCAGACAGTATAGAGCAGTGGTTCTCAAACTGTGGGTCGCGCTTGGTGTGTCCAGGGGGGTCGCGGGATAAGGAGGAAAATCAAAAAAACAAATCAGTCATAGCTGTAGTTTTTATTAATAATAAAATTTATAGGCTACACAAATTTGTAATAAACATACAAGTTGAAAAAGGTGTAATAATATTTAATGGGAACATGAGCTTGTTTGGAATTAACCAATTTTTTTATGTCCGGAATGAGTTTTGTAATACACAAAAGAATGTCATTTTCCAGGGTCAAACGATTTCTTGATTTTGTTTTGATATTCACCATTTTAGAGAAACCTTGTTCACAGTTATAAGACGTAGAAAATGGCATCAAAGTCTGTAATGCTTTTGTAGACAGTTCTGGGTATTCATTTTTAATACCTATCCAAAATTTGTCGATACAAGCACTGTTAAAAGTGAGTTTTACTGACTGATCACTTGAAATTTCGATCAGTTGATCATGTTGACGAGCAGTTAGCTCAGCTTTTGTTACGACTTGATCACTGAACTGATTGACTACCCACAAAACCCCACTCGTATCCTTATTTGGAATGTAATCTGTCAACTGTTCAATCAAACCTTCGAGATGAGAAGATACTAGTAAGGAGAGAGATGAAGTGTCAGGGGATGTACAGTAGGATGTAGACAGAAACCCTATAAACTCTTGAGTTAGTGTAAAATTTTCAAAATCTTCTTTCTTAACTCTTGCGTTCCAAACACTGAGTTTTTTTACAAATGCATTTACTCTGTCTTGAGCATATATCATATTTTTGTCTGGTCCTTGTAGGGATAAGTTCAAAATATTAAGGTGAGAGAAGATGTCAGCCAAATAAGCAAGCTTAACCAACCACTTTTCATCACTGAAAAAAGTGGAAAGTTCGGGTTTACTATCAACCAAAAATAACAACATTTCTGACTTTAATCCAAACAGTCTGCTTAATACATTACCACGGGATAGCCACCGTACTTCAGTGTGAAATAAAAGATGTTTATGCAAGGCTCCTACCTCTTCACACAAAATATTAAACATCCTACTTTGCAGCGGGCGACTTTTAATGTAGTTCACTATCTTGACAGCTTCATTTAAAACTTGCCGTAATTCATCTGGCATTTTCTTAGCTGCCAAAGCTTGCCTATGTAAAAAGCAGTGAACCCAGCTTGCATTCGGTGTCAATGATTTCAACCTGGCAATTAAGCCACTCTTCTTTCCCGTAAGGGCCATTGCTCCATCACTACAAATTGAAACACATTTCTTCCAATCAAATTCAAAAGGTTCAGTTGCTTGAACAATCACCTTATAAAGACTTTCACCTGTTGTATTATTCGGCAGGGGCTTACAAAACAAAATATTTTCATGAATAGCATCACCGTAATCGTACCGGATGAAGCATAAAAACTGAGCACAGTTGGCAACATCTGTTGACTCATCCAACTGAATTGCAAAAAAAGTACTGTCTTTTATTTGCTTCTTTAGCTGGTTCTGAACATCTTCAGCCATGTCACATATTCTTCTTGAAATAGTATCATTTGATAACGGGATTTTTTTCAATTTTTCAGCATCTTGAGGACTGNTTTAGTTTCATTGTATTCAAAATTCCTGACGCAAGAGCACTAACTGGGCAAACATACACAAACGTGTATGCAGACTATATTTCAGCTATTTCCTAGTAATGTTATGTCATAATTTCCTTACAACTGAAATATGCCAATGTGGTTCATTTTATGCACTATAAAATCGGAGAATTCCTTCTTTATTTTTTTTTCCGCTTTCAAACTGCATCATGAATTTATATCTGCTTGGATTTTCCTGTTAGCGGGAGTTCGTAGAAAACATATGAGACCCTCCAAAAAGAAGACAACAAAATGCGAGGTCAGTTACAGCTGTGGTCTCTTCAATATTCCATCGGACAGATCGACAGATGGCGGAAATTGCTTGCTCCGGACGTACGCCACACCCCTGACCTCTAGTGCTTATTTCGTGCTTTATTCGCTCCTGGCAAAGTATGTCCGTACTTTGCGTATTACCTATTTGTAGAAAGGTTCATGGCAGACACTTTACTAATATCCCGTGACATATGTTCCAAGTGAAAATGAATGCAATCATTTATTTGAATCGTACAGGGAGCTAGAAAAATATCTTACCACCTCAGCTAGCAATCGAAACCGGGTCTCACTCTTGCCGGGCGGGAAGGCTACCAATTGCACAATAGCAAGTGGGAGACCCGGGTTCGATTCCTGGCTGGGGCAGTAAGACTTTTATTCTGGCTACATTTACGATTCATATAGATAATTAAGTATGAGATTACTTTACCCCAATTGTCATGATATGAATGCAATCAATTTCCCAACAAGAAACGTTAGAAATTATTCGATAAACTGTATCTTTTGATTGATATACTATTTAATTGACTAATAAGTCTTGCTTGGAAAAGCATGAAATTAAATAGTATATAAGATAAAACGTCTTAAAATCAATTTCTGGTTAATCAATACATGGCACCAATTTATAAAACCTTTATTTATATATTAAATTCTGTTAAAAATAAATAAAATCATTTTGTAATTTGATAACAATGTGTAATAGAAAATAAATGACATTAATGAAAGTCACATGAGGAGAGGAGGTGACCAGTGACACCACTCTCAAATTATTTACAGACTATGTCCGCAGGAGGTCGCTTAGCCATCTTCGTTTGAGCCAATGGGGAGGGTTGTAGGGGTTGGAGTTGGAAGACAAGGTCTGTGCCAGTGGATTAGGATGGAATGGCAGTTTACTGTGGAAAAGGCTGAAGTGGGAGGAAATTAGATCCTGAACAAAAGGAATATTAAAATCGTGGTGAAGAGAGGAATTGGATACGTAATAGGGAGCATTTGCGATTATTCGGAGAGTTTTGGATTGAAACGACTGGATTCGTTGGATGGTGGAAAGCTTGGCGGCACCCCAGATTTCTACTCCGTAAGTCCAGATTGGTCGTAATGAGGTTTTGTAGTGCGTCAGTTTGTTTTCAATCGTAAGGTTGAATGTTTAGTTCATGAGTCGGTATAAATGTCCATATCGTCGATTGAGTTCTTGTCTTTTAATTTTTGTGTGTTCGCCTCATGTAAGTCGTGAGATGGATGATGGAACCCAAAGTAACGAACGGAATTTGAATGTGGTAAAGGAATGTCGTTAAATTTCACAATTTCAGGGAAGTATTTTTTCCGCAGTTGGAAATTAACTTGAACGCATTTTGCTTAATTGATTTTTATTCTCCATTTGCCAAACTATTGTTTGATTTTTTCGAGATGATCTTGAAGGTTTTTAGAAGCAGTTTTAGGAACGGTATGGGAGGATAGGACAGCTTTGTCGTCCACAAATGGAGCTAAAAGGGTCCTTGAATGGGTAGGGATGTCAGCAGTGTACAGGATGACACACAGGATGAATAGGATAGGTCCAAGTACACTACCTTGAGGAACTCCCGCTTCTACTTGGTAGAAGTAGGAGTAATCTAATCCTTGCCGAACCCTAAAGAAACGGTTGGATAAGTAAGACTTAAGGATAAGGTTAGTGTTATTATGAAGTATGGATTTCAGTTTAAACAAAATACCACTGTGCCAGACTCAATCAAATGCTGGGGAAACATCCAAAAAAACTCCTGGGCAGTACTCTTTGCGCTCAAGGGAAGAGGAGATGTAGTCTACGACGCGAAACACCTGCTGGACAGTAGAATGCTTACGTCGGAAACCAAACTGATGATTTGGGAGGATATTGTAGGGTTCAACGGAAGGCATCATTCGTTTTAACAGAATTTTTTTCGAATACTTTAGAAAGTGAAGGAAGGAGACTTATAGGTCGGTAGGATGAAGGATTATGTGGTGGTTTTCCAGGTTTGGGAAATAATATTACATCGGAATATTTCCAGAGGAATGGGAAGTGTGTAGTTCGGAGTATACAATTATAGATATAGGTAAGGAATATAATTGCCTTCTGGGAAGATTACAGAGAATTTGACCGGTGATTAAGTCATATCCGGGTGATTTGCGCTTAGGCAGACGAGAGATTATATACTTGACCTCGGAAGGTGTTACTGCCTTGAGTAGTATATACATAGGTAATGGCATGTCCAGAGACTCCTCAGTCTCCATGGTATTAGACAGGTCTAAGGGGTCTAAATGAGGAGTAAATGTTTGCTTGAGGTGCTGGGCAAACATTTTGGCCTTGTCTTTGTCAGAAGAAGCCCAGGAACCATCTCCTCGGCACAAGGGGGTAGAAGCTTCATGGCTCTTAAGGATTCTGCGAGTAGCAGTCCAGAGTGATTTGTCTCCTGCTGAGAAGGAGGACAGATGGGCATTAAAAGCTTCATTTCGTAAAGCACCTAATTTTTGCATTACGAGCCTGGAAAGACGATTAAGGTTTTTGCGATCTGTAGGGTGTCTATATTTTTGGAACAACGCCCTTGAGCGGCGTTTCATTATTATGAGCTATTTAAGCGAATCTGGGAGTGGCTTTTGGGACTCAGAAGAGTATTCGGTAAATTTTGGTTTGAGATTAGCCATTCATATGCATTTCTGATGGTTTATGGTAAAGGAGTGTACAGCATCATCTACATCGTCAGAGGCTTTCAGAGATATTCCGAGGTCAAGAGACTCTTTCAGGGGGCAATTGTTTTGGAATAGGGGTCAAGGATAACATAAGGAGAACTGGGCTGTGGTCAGAAGATTTTGTTTAAGGTAGAAACAGAATAATTAAGAAGAGTAAGGTTTTTGCAGCTGAAGAAGTCCAGGATATCAGGTTTACGTCAGATGGCTAATAAGTGGGAGAGGAAGGACTAATTGTGGACAGGTTTTGGGATGATACTGCATTATATAGAGATCGACCACTAGACTTGGTCGTTCTGGAGCCCATTGCAAGTGTTTCACATTATTGTCTCTACCGGCAAGGAAACGGGGACCAAGGTCTTTGAGGAAAGTGGAAAATTCTGGTGTAGTGATTCGCTTATTTGGAGGACAATACACTGCTGAAAGTGTGATAGGATAAAAGGTTGCAGAAATTGACACTGTTGTTGATTGAATGGACTCTGTGGGAGTGGAGGGTAAAATATTATGGATACAGGATTTCTTGATAAGAGGGCAGTTACACCATGAGCTCGCCCGTCAGGATGGTTTGTCACATAAGTGTGGTAGCCAGTAATTTTTTAGATTATTTTATTTAGTTAGTCGTAAAACTAAGTCTACGTTTTTGTTGTCGAGTACTAGTTTGAGTTCGTCAGCTCGCGTCCGGATGCCGTAAGCATTCCATAGAAGGATAGAAAAGGAATTCTTGGATGGGGGAATCATGGTGTGGGAGTTGGTAGGGTCATTTTGTTGACAAGGTTGGTCAGGAGGGATATGAGAGGTGTGATGAGGAAGTTGAGTTGTAAGAAGAAGGAGTGAAATAAGGTGTGAAGATCATTAGATGAGGGCGGAGTCGGGACGTTAGAGATTGCGGGTCGCTCCCTCCTGGGTGGGGGATGCAGTTGTGGTTGTGGCTCGTCTTGTCTGAAATGATCCTTAGTTGATTGCGTCATTCGAGAATAGGACAGTCCTGGCTCCACAACTATGGAGGGCGGAGGTACCACTTTCCGAACCTGAGCTGCAGTCTGTGGTTGGCGAGTAGGCAGGGTCTGCTGTTTCAGCGCCTTGTACACCTGACAGCCCTTGTAGTTGGCAGGGTGATTTTTTTTTTGACTTAGTGCACATGTTGCTGGAATGTTACGGGATTTTAGAAAATCCTTTTCAAAAGGCTAATCCCCATCTCGAACTCTCTCAATCTACTTCCTAAACACCAGTTTGTTTTCCGATCCAAATACTCCATTCTACAAAAAGTGTTTCATGTCATAAATTTTTCCCTTTAAAAAAAACAAGGAATACTGCAATGGTGCCTCTCTCCATAAGTATACAATAAGGGTACAACTCATAAGTTGCAAGTATTTGAGAGGGTCTGGCATCACGACTTTTCTAAAAATTAAAAACTTCCCAACTTACCAGGGCTTTCATCTCAACTCCCGACTAACATGTAACACAATACCAAAATAAAATGGCAGGAACTGAATAGGTGACAAATTTACAAGCTACTAAGCCTCAAGTCAGAATTAACAGTAACTAACAAACTCGCTGTTTACAAAACTCTTAGCTAGTATCACCTTCAATATACACTCCTTTTCTATCGTTACAGCGCTCCATGAAAATTTTCCATTGTTTTAAACAGTGTGTAAAGTCTAATTCTGTGAGCTCTTTCACAGCTTCAACCGACTGAAATCTTATTCCTTTTAATACAGATTTGACCTAGGGGAATAGATAAAAGTCACATGGTGTCAGGTCAGGCGAATTAGGGGGATGGTCTAAAACTGGGATGTTGTACTTAGCTTGAAACATTTTGACAGACAATGCATTGTGGGCCAGCACGTTTTTTTTTTTTTTTTTATGGAGACTTGTTCTTCCACAATTCGAGTCATTTTACCCTCACTCTTTCATGGGGTTAACTAAGCACCTCACGGTAATAATTTTGATTAATAGTTTGACCTTCAGGAACCCAGTTAAGTACAAAATCCCATGAACATCGAAAAAAACGATCATCATCGCTTTGAATTTTGAGTTGCTCATTCGAGCTTTTATAGCTTTTGGTGAGGTTGGAATATAAGTAAGTGAAAAACCAAGATTCATTACATGTTATGGATCTTTCCAAGAAGTTTGGGTCATTTCTAATGGCATCTAAAGTATCAGTACACAATTTTTTACGATCTTCTTTATGTTCGATTGTAAGAATTTAAGGCACCACTTTCAAACACTTTTTGCATGTTCAAATTGTTATACAAAATTTATCTAACGCATTCTTTGTTAATTATAACAGTTTCAGCAATCTCAGAATTGTTAACCGATGGTCAGATGGAACCAAATAACAGACCTTTTCGATATTTTCATCCGTTTTGAATGTGGAAGGGTGACCCGGGTAGTCATCATCTCCGTCTTCTCTGCAATTTTGGAAACGATTGAACCACTCAAAAACTCGTACACATGAAAAACATTCATCGCCACAAACAGTAATGGTTCTATCTAATTTCATGTGAAATTTGATGACAATTCGTTGCTCTACTATTACACTTATCATGTTTTAGGCAAAACGAAACAAACACCTGTTTTATAAACAAAGGTTACTGCCAGACTGATTCCTAGACAAACACGGAAGGCACTGTAATCGAAAGAAAAGGCTTTATGCTGCATAGCTGTCAATGGTTCGGAATTGGCACATGTGTAGTTCTTCTGCAGTAGCATCAATCTCGTTGTCTAATAGCCACATCCCGTAATTAAAAATAAAGTTTTTATTAATTAGAAGAAAAAAGTGATTATGAAGATATTCTATGAGTTAAAGTTATATTGAGACAGCTAAATATTTATAAACAAATGTTCAATTTTAGTAAAACCTGAACTTCTTTCTATTATATTTATGTAGAAAATATTTTAATAATCATTACAATATTTCATACAGAGTTCCGTTACATTTAATAGAAAAAATTCTCAATAATTAAAGAGCATTTCTTTAAGCAAAGAGTCACCATAGGCACTAAAGAGCATTTCTTTAAGCAAGGTCGAGTTTCATGATATCCCCACTTCAGAGTATAAAATTTCGTTAAAAAATAGAATAAATTTTCAATAAGTAATCTAAACATATAAAATTATTCATGTTATTCATTATGTTACCTGTTTGTTGATAAATTTTCAAAGAAAAACTTCAGATTGTCTCCTATAAAATATATATTTAATATAAGTGCCATTCCCAGGAAATAGAAGATTAATAATACAAAATCCTGAGATTATGACCCATTTTAAAATAACAACATATAAATAATTTTGAAATACATCTCTTTGGAACAAAATAAAATTTCAATTTTCTCTAAACGTTTCAGGTAATACATACCCCACTCCCATTCGTCCACTTTCCCTCTATTCAACCATTCATTTTAGATTTAAAACCCATTTATCAAATTTCACCAAAATACATGAGTTTATAAAAAAAAATTTTGTTTATAATTATATTGAATGAAAAAAATGGTAAATATGTGTCAAAGACAAGTCAAGCTAATTATTTAAATAAAAACTTGAATTGATAATTTTAAGTGCTTTCTCTATTCTTTTACTTTAAATTAAAAAATTAAGAATTTTTTTAAATATACAAATTTTAACTAATTACAGTGCTACTTTCCATCCTTGTCACACATTCATTCTATTCTTTTTATCGCTGTCATTCTCATCTACTCATGATAAAAAAGCCTATTAAAAGCAACATGAGTTTTACACATTTCTTGTATTTAATTGTTTCTTTTTCTTTTCATAATATGGCCACCTTTTTTAGCACTTTATTTTAGATGCTTTTTATAAGAATTTTGTGATGGATGTGCCATCTTAGGAATCAGCCAAATATATTATGTAAGGGGGATACATGTTTTAGCCTCTATGGATAAAATTATGTTTCCACTCTAGAATTGTATTATTGTTGGTGATATGTGTTTTAACTATTTTTATTTGACTTAAAAGTAGGATTCCTCTATAATATTTCTGATTTTTGGTGGCATTGCTAAAGGTATAAATGAAACAAAAAGTATTGTGGACTGGTACAAATAAATGGAATGAGTAAGAACAAAAATTTGAAAATTCACTTACCCCAATTTTTAGAGTTTCTCGGTCATTTCTTTTGTTCCAAAAAACAGCATTCAGAGCTTTTCCAACAGTCAATTCTGCCAAAGAGAATGGATCTTGTCTGGTTCGAGATTTCTGCTCGTCTCCTTAACAACGTAAATCTGCAAATCCTGTAATTCCTTGAACGGCCGTAAATTATTAACTTCGAGAAACAAAATTAGACAAATTGTCGGAAAAATGTCAATAGTTTAAACTACTATAGGAAACAATAAAACTTGAAAAGATGTCTCTTGCCAACAAAATTATTCTAAATTTTTACAGAATTGATTTAAAAAAGGTAGAATATTAGGCAAATCACAAGGCTTTGTACTAGTCACACTTTATTTCAATATACACTATATTTTGGAATATAGATATTGAAGGATTCTAAGAAAAAAATAAACATAAAATCGAAGTATCCAATAACACAATCCAGTAAAATCTAATGTAAAACATTAGGCAATAGGATTTTACTGGTCATAATGCCATAAGTTCAGAAATAAATTGCCAATTATATCAAAATATCATTAGAAATATGAGAGAATAAAGTAATATATTTCAAAGCATGTCATGTTGGTTCCCTATGTAGCATTTGTAGTCTTATTTTCAAAGTTAAGTCATGGTAACCAATCAAGGGAGAATTTCCTATAAGGAAAATGTTAATGTACTAGAAAACATACTAAAATATAAGAAAAATATGAAAGATATTAACTTAAAATAAATTTTAAAAATATTTATACTACTCCTTTAGTTAATACAAAATATGGTACAGCCTTCACGAAGTATTTCTTTTGTTAAAATATAAAAAATACTTATTTTAAAATGTTTAAAATAAATATAAAAATTGTCCTCATTCACTGACTATGCAAGGCATTTGATAAACGCTTGAAAATTTGAAAAATAAGAAGTACATCCTTAAAATATGCTTAATATGAACTTATGTCCTAGCTAGATATACTAACAGATATGGGTCTACAGTTTTCAGTTCTAAAATAGTTTCAGAATTCTTTGGATTATATTTAAAGTTATATCAATTATGATATTTTTAGTATTTTAGGATAGAAGTTTTTAGAAAACTACTAATTACAGGTAATTGGTTTCAATGAAAAGTTATTCTTTATTTTAGAAGAACGTTTAAAAACATTATTAATATAATTTCCAAGGCATTATGAAATAAAGATTTTTTGCATTAAAACAATAATAAATTAAGCAATTTAATCATTATTGATTAAAAGTTTGACCTGTTGTAAGACTACACATATGTATCGCTCTCTAATAGATTATAAGTATGACAGTAGGGCACAGAAGAGAAAGTTAACAAACAGTTCTTAAACACATTCAGCATACAAAGGGTTGAAGGCAGTCAGTTGCAGTGGAGTTGTAGTTCATGAATGATGACTTCAGAATCAGCATTAATTAAGCCTGGGAACAAGGCATTAGTTTAATGAAAATGTTAAATAAATAATCTGAATGTGAGTGCACTATATTTTATTAAAATTAAAAAAAAATATTTTTTTAAATTGAGAAAATTTACAAACCTTAGACTTTAAACATTAAATACGTATGATACTAATTTAGAAGTTATCTAGATGTACATCAAAATAGACAGAAAGTGGTAATGGCTTATAAACATGTGTGTTAAGTATGAGCCACTATATATATAAAAAAAAAGCTTTACTTTTA
>KZ807061.1:390754-415695 GCA_000696205.2 Oncopeltus fasciatus
ATTCCCTTGCATTAATTGAAATTAAGAAAATATAAAAAAACATAATATAAAATAAAACAATTTATTTACATACATGACCTATTGTTAAATTGTAATAATTGATTTATAGGAAGAAAGAGAAGTCATAAAAAGCCAGGATAAGAACAGAGAACTAATTCTAACTAATTCATTACAGAGTGTTAAATTGTTCCAGATAGCTATAAATAAAGTTTCAGAGGGAGTACAGGAGAATATAAATTGCTCTCTATTTGAAGAGGATTTCACTCTTTTTGTATTTCATGATCGGGAGGACACTAGAATTCCTCGGTAGTGAAACCCTATTGACCGAGTCACAAACAATTCCAAGGATGTAGGCTATACATTTATTTTTGCAGATTGCGGAAAGAGCTTAACCCTCCATGACTCAACATAGCTGGTACACCAATTTTAACTGAGCCTAAACACAGATTTCTAGGAGTTGTTTTGAATTCACAACTAAGATGGAAGAGCCACATTTAATACTTGATAACTAAGAGCAGCAGTGCGTAAAAAATGATAAAATGTTTGTCAAGGCTGAAATGGGGGGCGCAAAGAGAAATGCTCCTCCGAATATTTAATGCACTGATTATGGATGCCCTGCTTATGGATCATTGAGGCAAACTTGGCTGCTTCAATTGAATAGGCTTTATAATTTCGGCCTTCGCTCAGCAATAGGTGGTTTTCGGACAAGCCCAACTGAATCAATATACTTGGAATCAGGACATCTAAGGCGATAATTAGTTACCCTCAATTATGTTGCTAGTATTAGAGCTAAAAGAGAACATTTTCTCACTCCAAACCAAGGTGGAATTACTCAAGACAAACAGGAGGTAATTCAAAATTTCAAGATATGAGAACTTGCATGAGACCTCTAGCAGTAGGAGCTGGTGAAATTTATCAAAAATATAGAGAAAATGAGGGTAAAAGAATGTCGCTCATACAAACATAAGCCCATGGAGCCTAGACACCTTGCAATGATTATACTTTTAACAAACTTGTAAAGCGCAATTCACCTCCAGAAATATAGAGAAAACTGTTTCATAACTGGATATCTATTATTAAACAGAAAAACTGGTTATCTATAATAATTTGAAACCAATATTTACGGACGGTTAAAAAACAGAAAATGGGCTTGGATATGGTGTACTACTTCATGGCAGAAGAGGCATTTAAGTACTATTGCCTTCTCATACTAGTATTTTCCATAGAGAATTAATGGCCCTTATAGATCATCTAAAAGAATGCTGCATTTATCAAATTGATGCCCTCATATGCAGTGACTCATACAGTTCTTTTCAAGCAATCCTTAACAAGATCACGAGGGGTCCAAAGCTGAGTGAAATTCATAATTTGATGGAAGAACACAACACACGAAAAATAAATATAAAACTTCCATGGATTCCCAGCCACTTTGGGATAATGGGAAATGAAGAAGTGACGTCCTTGCAAAGGAAGCTACATTGCTACCCATACCCTCGGGTACATGCACGCATTTCACAGACGAAAAAATGACTTATAAAAAAAATAATTTGGAATCAGTGGCAACAAAAATGGAACAGAAGTCAACACGACTGCAATCCATATCACCGCGAGTCAGGACTTCAGTCTCATATGAAAAATTGTCAAGAGATGCAGTTGTCATTACGAGGCTGCGAATAGGGCATACACATTTAACGCACGGTTACCATCTAGTTGGTAGGCGACGACCCACATGTGGCCTGTGTGGAGATCTCCTCAAGGTGGACCACATTATATGCTAGTGTCCCCAACTACAAAAAATAAAGCAAAAGCTTGGCTTTAAAGTGGATCCAAAGATGTTGGGAGAAAATAAAAATTTTAATAAGATAATTGAATATCTGAAATACATCAAATTGTACCGAAATATATGAATCTATACACAAATCTTACTTGTCTGTGATAAATTTAGTGATAGTTTTAAACATAAGAGATATATTACTATTAAATGAACAAAAAAAAATTGAAAATCTTAACAGATTTGTATCTGTCTGTAGATTTGTATTTTACTGAATTTTATATTTACTGTTAGACTATTGTTTATTTAATTTACTTATTTGTTATTATTAGTTGTTTAGTGGATTACTATTATTAGTTTGTTTAAAAAACAAAGGATAACAATTATTACAATACCAGTTAAGCGCTAATGACAACTAGCAGTCAATGCGCACTAATTAAAATAAATAAATAAAATAATTAATCACACACATTTTGTTTCTGTAATAATCAAAACCCATGATAATATGTTTCTATTTTAAATAGCTTTCTCTGTTTGTGGCTCATGTTTTGAACTTTTCTAAAGATTGAGCAGGCCTGTCACAAATATTAGGTCCACTAAAGAATATGGCATAAGGAATCCATGTCAAATACAAGGACCAGGCCATGAGCCAGAACAGACAATGCTTTGAAGTAAAAAAAAAAAAAAAACATACTTAGCAATTATGTGTAACCATTGATTCCTGTTTAAGACCCTTCTGAATATGCTGGGTACGGCAATGTTTCAGCAGGTCACCTTTCTGCCTGTAACATCTCCCACAGAAGGAACATATATGAGGTTTTTCTCCTGTATGGATCCGCTTATGAACAGTAAGAACATGGGACCTAAAAAAAACAATGCTGAATAAAATAAAATAAACTATTAATAGAGAATTTTTAGTGGGGTTCAGTCAAAGTTGATCCAGAAAAATAAAATTTCTAAGAAATGTGTGTTTTTTATTATCTGCCAATGTTCTGGTTTATATGTTCAGTCATGAACATTTGATCCAGGTGGTAACAAATCCCCTGATAGCCCTGAAGATGGCTTACAATTAGAAATACACACCAGACAATAAAAAATACACATCAATTAATGCAAGGGACTATTCCCTTATAATATAGATAAAAAATCTAACTGTCCCAGCCATTGCTCGAACCTGGATCTCCTGCTGTGCAGGAAAGACATATCTCTCTCTACCGGTAGCGTAATTCGTTAACACGCTTGCCCGGTTAGCATGAGATCAAGGTTCGAGCCCTGGCTGGGACAGTTAGATTTTCTAATCTATTCCCTTGCATTAATTGATTTAAATTTATGTGGGATTAAAAATCACAATAAAATTAATCTTTATAAGAAATAAATATTTCAATTAAATTGATTTTTTTTTCATCAACATTGACTGAACCCCAACAAAACTTTTCTACTAATAATCTCTACAGTCAAAAACTCTCAATTTGAGCTTAAAACAAATTAAGTTTATTATAAACCGCAAGAGACTTTAAAGACAAATAAGGTTTAAGTATTAAGTACTTTTTAACTTATTTAATAGATACAGGTTCTACCTTAGCTATTGAAGTAACGCATTTAATTTATATTTTTTCTTCTTCAACATTTCATATATCTATAACTAATAATAATACATTAGTATTTATAAACTTTTTGAATGAAAATTAAGGACTTATAATATATATATTATAGTTTCATATATAATAAATATGAAAATATCACAGAACAATAATTGAAAATTAGTTGTCGACACAATATTTTTTCCTGTCATTTTTTTCAAAAATAAAAAGGAATATACTCAGATACTATCTGTTTGTAAATGCTTTTGACCTACCACATATTTGTGTAGAAAATAACTGAGCATATTTTAAGAGCAATGAATAATTACACTGGAGAACAATTTGAAACTCAATTTCTGTTTAGTTAGAATTTTTAGCTGTTTTCTATAGAATTAGGCATGCTGGTTTCAAAAATGTTTTTAGTTTTCTTCAATCATGTCATGTTCGGTTTCTATGTGGGTGGGGCGCATGCTGGTCTAGACCTGCCTGTTTAGTTACGTCTGTTATACTGTGGTGAAACGTTGTGTGTCCGTAAGCAGTATTTAGTATTTCGTTACGGGAGTGTATAGAACTACATAGTGTGTTTGAACTGAAACGTTTCCTTATTATGTTTTACCATTCCCAGTCAAAGAACAAACATCAGTACATTTGTCAAGTAAGCATATTTTACCCATTTTAATGTGAAACTTGGTGATCAAGATAAAACATGGGCACCTCATAACATGTGTAAGGAGTGTGTTGAGGGTTTACGTATGTGAACCAAGGATACACGTGCTAAGCTTCCATTTGGTATACTTATGATTAGGCGCGAGCCCAAAGATCATTCAAGTGATTGTTACTTTTTTAAAGAGAAAACATCAGGATATAGTAAGAAAAAGAAATGTAAAATAGAGTATCCTAGTTTACCGTCAGCTATACGCCCAGTAGCTGCATCTAGCTGAAGTCCCCTTGCCAGTTTTCAATGAATATCCCTCTTTGGAAGAAGGGGAAAATGGATAAGGCATTCAAAAACATTGTTAAAAGACTTTTTTGGAAATACACGAGCTTGAATTACTCCAAAAGCTAAGTTGCAACATGAGCATTAAATTGCATTTTTTACACAGCCACCTTGCTAATTTCTCGGACAATCTTGGAGCAGTGAGTGATGAGCAGGGTGAGCGTTTCCATCAAGATTTTAGGGTCATGGAAGCATGGTATCAAGGTAGATGGGACGTATATATGATGGCTGACTATTGTTGGAGCATCAAGCGCGAATGTACACAAAGTAAACACTCCAGAAAAAGCTACAAATGTAAATTTTCAAGTACTGTTCACTAATTAAACAATTTTATATGTATGAACTTGATTTAACTTACATTAAATGTTTTGTAAAGTGTATATTTGATTAAGTTCTTTTAAATGCATGATTTTTATGATTTCTGAGGATATCCTCTAGTTTAAAAAGTTGATGTGATAGACAAAATCTAAAGTTATTCTCAGATTCAGATGCCAAGAATTAGTGAAAAAAGTGTCAGATCTAACTCAACAAAAACTGTGTTCCCCACTGTTATTATAATTGCAAAGCCCAAGATATTGAACAGAAGTTTTCTGCTCCATTTCACCCCAGCACCTAATGAGCAGCTCGAGCAGTTTAACAATTTGAGGAAAGAAGTTTAGAGAATTAAAATCGGAAGGATGATCTTAAAATTTTTTTAGTGATTATTGAAACACTTCACTGTGTTATATCTAGTATAAAACTATTCGCATTACATGTAAACTACTAGAATCTAATCTAATCTACTAAAAAACTAGTTGAGAATTATTTATAGATATTATAGAAAATATATTAGAAAAAGATTTATTCCGTCACCTTAGAGCAATGAGAATAAATGTTAGCTTGGACATGAAACTAAACTATTACTCAAAAAGCTCTGCATAATAAATTATTTCATAAAATTTTTATTCTAAAGATTTTTTTTTTTGCAATATGTAAACTCTCTTTACCATTAAAATCAAATCAACAAAAAAGTAATAATAAAGTCATGAGTAAAGGTAAAGTTCTCAGGAATCAAATTTCTATTCTAGCTCAATAGGAGATAAACTATATGGCTTAGATGAAGAACA
This sequence comes from Oncopeltus fasciatus, assembly GCA_000696205.2. Taxonomy (NCBI): domain Eukaryota; kingdom Metazoa; phylum Arthropoda; class Insecta; order Hemiptera; family Lygaeidae; genus Oncopeltus; species Oncopeltus fasciatus. Next base: position 396,209 of record KZ807061.1, read on the forward strand.
TACAAAAAATATAAAATGAAATAAAGAAAAATTCAAAAAATCTCTTACAAAAACCTTCAATTGCTACATTACTTCAGAACAATCTAAAACTATTAAAAAAAATTCCCTACTCAGGACAAGAAAAAATCAATTTAAATTGCCTAAAGGGTTTAAAACAATTAAAAATGTGTCACTTAAATAAAAGCTTGTCAATGAGATACATGGAAATTAAATGTTGTTGGCACAACCAAGCATTATAATAATTGCTGCATTATAAGAGTCAGAAAACATAATTAGTTAGTTACCAACTAGTTTACCAAACTATCTCCATAGTTTTCAGGTCGGCTTTTAAAATAGCATTTGTCTTGCTACCAAATCACGATCACCAACTTTAAAAAAAAATAATAATAATAAAAGTAATTACTAATCCCCAAAAAAAATATCAGTATTTTTATGTAACAGCTGGCTAATTACATTTATTAATCCTCTCAGAGCCCATTATTAATTAGTCTGCTGAAAGAAAATATATTTAAAATATTTCATTATTTTAATAATGATTTCAGTGCAGAGACGCAAAAAACAGTTATACTATTATTTAACTTTTATAGAACAGCTGCTATGCATTCCAGTATTGTCAAATCAATGAAAATCCATCTCCACTCTTCCAGTAATAATTTAATTAATATATATTTTTATAAATTTTTCAAAATGTAGTCCTATATAAATTATTTGAAGGTCTAATAGAAGGTAGGAAAAAAAAAAATTATAGCTGAAAAATATTTTCTCACTATAATCCATTAAAAAGGAGAAAAAGAGTTAAAATTACATATGTAAATTAAAGGCTATTTATACAATAGGAAAGAGATATGCTACAAATTATGTAATTTTATTGGACATAAATTGCAAATTAAAATCAATTATTATACAAACAAAGTAGTAATTATTTACCTGCGGAAAGATGAATAACATACATCACACTTGTATGGTCTTTCACCTGTGTGAATTTTTTTGTGCTGACTATACACATGCTGTGTCATGAAAGCTTTCCCACATACCTCACACGTATATGGTCTATCTCCAGAATGTTTTCTTTCATGAACATCACGATCTCCCTTGATTTTAAAAGTTCTCGGACATAAAGAACAACTGTAAGGTCTTTCTGAAGAATGCACCTTCTGATGGGTATATAAGCCAGAGCTCTGAGAAAACCCTTTACCACACTGATCACATACAAAAGGCTTCTCTCCAGTATGCATGCGTATATGCTTTGTTAATACATCTTCAATATGAAAACGTTTTGAGCAGAAGTGGCAAGCGAAAGGAAGATAGGCACTTTGTATTGATTGACTGTCAACCGGATACTCCATTCTGTGTACAATGGCTTCTGGCAAAGATTTAAATTTTAAATAGCAATGTCTACAATTATATGGCATTTCTTCAAAATGTATTGTCAAGTGTTCTTCATACTTATTAAAATGGAAGAAAAACCTTTCACAATATTCACATGAATATAATAAAGGCACCTTAAATTTATAAGAATATTCAATGGGAATGAGATCATGATTATTAACTTTATGATAGTCATAATTTTCTTTATTTGGAAAGGGAGCTTTGCAAATTTTACATTCAAATAATGGATTGCTTTGATGATTTTGGCGATGGTAATTTAAATAATTTTCTTTGTTGAAGTATCTCTCACAATATTCACAAATAAACATTTTTTCAACTTTTTCAGAATCAATTACTAATTCATTTGCATCCTGTTCTTTATGCACTTCCATATGAGCTAAGGCTGAGGTTTTATTGGGAAATCCTTCATAACAGATTTTACATGTGAAACACTCAACCGGAGAATTGGCAAGAGATATATGAAATTTAGAGAGATGATTCATTAACATACTGCGCCGAATGAAAGATTTGCCGCAGAATTCACAAACATTAACATTGCCTTTTCTATTTCTATGATGCATTATTTTGTGATAATTTTTTGATGCTTTTGATTTGAATAGTTTTCCACATTCATCGCATGCATGATAACCATTTAATAAATGATGTGCTGCAATGGAATGCTCTTTTAACTGTATATCATTTTCAAATGGCATAAGACAAGTTATACAAATAGCTGAACCATGTGTCACTTTTAAATGTTTTATCAAAGTAGATTCATTGGGAAAAATCTCACAACAAACTTGGCATTCTAACATCTTACTACTAGTAGAAATTAATGCAGAATTAGAATCATCTGCGAGTGATAATTTTGAAAAACTATTGTTAACTTGATGATCAATTAGATGTGCAGAAAAACTTTCCTCCTTAGAAAAGGAGGATTTACATAAAGAACACTGGTAAAAATATTTGCAAGAATGATCATAAGAATGCCAAATAAGGTCCTCTTTTTCGAAATATTCACCACATACTCTACAAGAAAATGGACTAATAATATACTCACTACTTATTTGCTGAGGAGTTTTAATTTTAAAGAGTGAAGATTTAGTAATATCAGATTGATTAACTACTGAATGAAACTTATAGCAGTCCCCTTCATCAGTTTCAACAAACAAAAAACTAGATGGACTTAAATTTTCCAAAGACAAATTAAGTAAGCTCTTCATTTCTGAGTCATTAATACTAAGAATATGATCATTTGATTCACAACCACTAGTAGTTAAATCTGACTTTGGTTCAGTAGAATCAGTTCCAGTTGAACATACTGAATATATATCATCTACAATACACATAGTACCTTCCATACAAAGAGGACATTGTTGAGGAGTATCTGACATCAATATCTCAGAAAAAGGATTTCTCAATTCATTCTTCAATTTCTCTTGGGCTATACTACACATATCAGCTAGATCAAACAGCTCATTTAAATTACTCAGACATGACCTACATACCTGCTTTGGAAGATAGTCATGTTCTGTCACATCAAATGGGAAGCATAAATTTATTTTTTCTGCTGAATTCTGCTTCAAACCTTCATCACCAAAAATGAATATCATGTCTCCACAGATTGTGGCACATAACCTACATAATTGTGAATAGCTAACTTGATCTTTGAGCTCAAATAATATGTTAGTATCTGTCTCTTCAGTTGTATCAAAAACAATGTTATCTAATTTGATGACAGGCAAGTTAACAGCTCGGTTATAAATCATTTCGTGCAAAGTCAGAGTTGGAACAGCAGTCCTTTTTAAAAGACTCCCCGCATTTTTAACAAAACATTCTGCTTTAAAATGATCACTGCATATCATGGAAGTCGAAGTTAACTTAAATCTTTTCCATTCAAAACTTGCATTGAAGCTTTTACAATACAGCACCCACTGGTGACGCCTGATTTTGTCGTCGGGAAAAGAGAAGAATGATTTATCCGGGTGAGAAAGCTTGTTATTATCACATTTGGGAACACAACACTTCTCCACAGACAATTTTGACAAAATGTCTTTAATATAAATACCAACTTCATTATTCTTACTCGAACTGATCTCTTGATAAGTAATAAGACCGTCTTCTTGACATTTGTTAAATTGTTGATTGTCTATTTCCTCCAAGTGCACATCAATTTCACCTACATCCATTCTATAAGATGCTCATATGGTTGAATTCTCTAGAATTTAATTACAGCCGATAAACTAAACGGCTATTTAAACAACTCGCGAGCTATCTGTTACCAAGCTACTGTCCAGGTAGAGAACGCATCAAAAAGAAAGTAATGCATGAATTTTGAATAGTCCTTAGTTGAAAAATTACTCCAAAAATATGTTTAAAAAAATATAATTTTCTTTAAACAGAATTTTATAATTGTCGGTAAGATAAAAAAAAATTGTTTAATATATTTATATGTATAAAATTTATTTGTGCGATAAAAAAAAAATTACTTAGTTCATAATAAAATGTCTCTCCAGATTTTTCAGCATTATTTTATTGTTAAACTGCTAAGTTATACAACAATTTGATGTATATAAAATGATATAACAATTTATATCACCTTCCTGTTTTCACAACCCACGAAGCAATGTGAGTCATATTCTTTCGTTCAGTATGAAATGTATTCTCTAGTTAAAAGTGTTGGTGCAGTACAGTATCGTAGGAATTAGTTTCAATTATTTCAATGGAAAAGATTATCGTAGTTTGATTATTTATTAATTGTTACTAAACGAATGAATAATACTATTAATAAACATAAATAACGGCAAAATAAATGAAACATTAGTCATTAACCTACCTTAACCAATATTCATATGCCGATTCATTAGATGTGAAAATTTATCATGTTTAATTTTTTCAACATGTTTTCCTATTCAGTCAAGTAATATATTTTCCTCTGTATCATCGAGGCTGAGGAATAAAGTTTAAAATCTCCCTTTCATGCTTGATAAAAGCGCTCATCTACGAACTACATGAATTAATTTTCATCAATGAATCCTCACGCGAACTGTTTATCGTGGATTTAGGAATTGGGATTACGAATGCAAAATCTTTTTAAAGAAAATCCATGATAATACATGACATGACTTACGAAAAAAAAGGAAAGAAATTGCAATTCTTCACCTATTCTATTTAAAGCAAACTTTATATATGTCCTCGTAGGTAAAGCGAAGTCTAAGTTGGTAGTACCAATTGGATAGTAGTTTAGTTCAAGAGTGAAATCTTTTCATTAGTCTGTGCCATGAAGTTGGGTTTAAGGAGCAGTGCCAAAAATCAAGCCAGTCGTTTGCTTTTTGCTTAAGAGTAGTAAGCCATCGGGCTAGTTCCAGTTTTCCACTCCCACTAGTGTTGATAAGTTACAGGGACTACATAACTTGTTGGCCTTTATTCCACCTTTTTTTTTTTTACCAGCTTGGTAGTCTCTGTTATTATAAAATGTAGGTGCCTTAGTTAGCTCAGCCCTTCAAAAAAAAAAAGTGAAAACTTGATGACTTACTAGCAGTTCACAGTCACAGGGTGATTATTTTCTCTGCATTGGAATTAATTTCAGAGAGAAAAACCTTAGCAGATACAAAACTCCATCCTTATTTTTCTTGACTACTCCATAAATTTCCTTTATTGAAGAGTTTTGACACAAGCAATTATGAGTTTTGATGGCTGCTAGGTGAGCAAGTTATCCCTTCACTAAGATTTTTCTTGCTGTAATATATTTACATATATGTCTATAAATATATGTTGAGTATATGTTTCAAAGAGAATAAATATATACTCTTCAAGAAACTTTACAAATTTCAACGATACAGGGGATTAAACTTATAGTGCATGCTTGAGAATTTAATTTTAATAAGTTATTATCCTGTCTTTGACATCTACAGTGTAAAAATTCTCAATAGCACTGCAATTTTTTCCCATTCATAATGCAAATTTTGACACCAGAACAAAACTCAGTCCTATTATCTATTATATTGATATCACTTGCTTATCACTCTTACAATTCAAAATAACTATGATGCCCAGAAATATAGAAATCACTTGGTAACAAAAATATGTTAATAAGATTTTAAAAAAGAGAAAGTTTTTAGAACTTTTAAATTCAAAAAGAGATCAAGTTCATTATTGCGAAATTGGACTAATAAGAGTGAGAGTAACCTAAAATACCAAGAGCAAGTAAAAGAAATTTCTTTGCTGCAGTGGGCAAAATATTAAGTTTAGAGCAATGAACTTAGCATAGATATTTTATGAGTACTAGACAAGAAAATAAATAGCAGGATTACGAAAATTTGTGCGAACATAACTACTGATGAGATAAACATGATATGGTATAATTCTTAATCTCCTCCTTCATAGGTAGGCCGAGAACTTTTTGAACTCCCCTTATGTGTATATATATTCTCTGAAGTTATCAGGTCTGAGTTTTAGAAAATTTTCTCGATATTTTCATGGACCTTACCTACTTGACACCAAAAATAATAATTACTATAAATTAAAAAAATGTATATATATATATCCTACTTTTATCTAAAACAATTTAATTCTCTGTTTAAATTAGATAGATTGTAAATAAGGATTATGACTATTACATAAAAGGGATTATTTTTCTAATATAAGTTATGTATTCATCAAACTTAAAAGTAACGATACAATTTTAATGGTCCAGATTTTAGTTTCATCTGGAACCCACTATTGATCTTGACTGATCAGTCTCCAACAATGGCTTCTTTCTTTATAAGTCACATTCATGGCAATTTAGTTTCTTCTGGCAGTTAAGTAAGCCTCGTGCTATCCTTAAGATACCTTCTTAGAATTTTAACTTCTTATGAAAACTAGTGACATTCTTGAGAAATTATAAGGCAATCTCAAGTTGGGTGTTATTTATCTAGTAGAAAACAGTTGTTCAAAGTTTTAAAACCTCATTTTATTTTATACATCTACAATGTAAAAACTGGTAAATGTTACACAAGTTAGTTTTACATAGCTAGACATCATAATTCCTATAATTTTATTTTAAAATAAATTAATGCATAATATACAAGAGATATATTCATATATGTAGTTCAAATCTAGGACACAAATACATTATACTTAAGTAAAACTTTAGTTGGCAGATATGGCCATTTCTAGACTTAAATCTTAGTATTATATGATGGGAAATGGCATAATGACTAAGGTTTTTAGCATCTAAATATTGCTACAAACACGTATATTGCGCACTAAAAAGCACGGATATGACCTTTGTAGAAAAAGAAAATATAATACAATTAGAAACAAATTTACCTAAATAACAGACATCTAAATTGAGTTTCAATAAAATGTCAAATACATTCTATTAATTGTATAATACTGATTTATTTTTCAATAATTTTTAAGCACTAGCATACAACAATGAGTAACAATTTTTTTTTCTTAAGAAAGATAATTATTAAACTTATTAAATTAAAAATACAACCATTTACATACATTTAACAAAATAATTCACTAATATTAACCCAAAAAAAATATGTTTGTTTCTTCTTTTAAGTTGTTATATTTTAGTTTAGATAAGGAAATTTACAGTTCCAAAACGAAGTAGTAATGAAAGATATAGTACACCATTTGATATGTAAATAGAATCAGGATTCATAAAGAAAATGAATCAGCAATTTTAATTTGTTGCTTTTTCTACAGTTAAATAACACTATTATCTGTTCAATTTATTATTTTTTTTATTAAGCAATATTTTGGAATCTTTGCCCTTTAAAAAATATACATATATCTAAATTTAAAATAAACTAGGATTTTATTCTTTTTTTGTAGTACAATAAAATCCTAGTCCTATTTTCTTTAAAGGATTATAATTTCAATTGAGAAAATACTAACATTATCGCAAAAATTGAGAAACATCAGTCATAGAGTGTTTATTTACAACCTCTGTCACTCCTCTAAAGAATGTGTACCACTATAAATATATATCAGAGTTTTGCTATAATAATTAATAGCTAGGCTTACCACCAGTTAATACAATTTTTAATGTCAATTACTTTATAATTAGCTCTTATAAGCTGAGGTTTAATTTTTGAAATTCAAATGTTTTATTTACCACAATGAAAATTTTACCCTCCATATATATTTTTAAACTTTTCTTGATACAATTGTCAATCTTAAAGGGCTGTAATAGGTTAAATTATGGTGAAATAATCATAAAGCAGTTTATAATTGACAAGAATCTTGACCAGGAATCACACAGGCGTTTGAATAAAGGAGACTTTGCTGACACAAACAATTCCAAAAGTAAGTTCAAAATGATTAAAATAAAGTTATTCTTGAAGCTTGAAGGGTTTCACCTCCTCAACCCTCTTGCTTTAATGAAAATATGGTTTACTCACCTATTCATAAGTACACACACAAAAAAGATAAGGTGCTTCAGAGGAGGGCTGGCATTATCAAAAAAATGGATTTTTGGTCAGTCAAGGATAATATTAAAAATCTAAGATTTAGGTAAGGTGCATTATAAATTTTATAAATTAAAATTAGGAAGTAGAGTATATCAGAGGGGGAATTAGTAAGAACATTTTGATTTTGATTCAGCTAATAATCAGTCAAGAGTTGACATCATATATAACATCTATGGCTCTAACAATAACAGTTAGATGATATGATTTTTGTTAAAGGAGAGGGGGGTACTGAAGAGGAAGTCACAAGTAGACTTTACTGTAAAAGTAAAAAAATAAGTAAGTAAAAAATTTTTAATGTATATTTTTTAATTATCTGCCAACGTTTCGGCTTANTAGTGTTTCTTTCACCCGCTATTAGTACCATTTCCATTCTCTAAATTTTTTTTAAAACAACAATATGATAAATGTTAGAACCAAACTAAATAAAATCAAGAGATATTAAATTTACCCACGTGGAAGTCTGATTTCAATTTTTAGAATTTTGATCATAGTAGTGTAATGACTTAGTATTGTCTTCAAAACAAAATATTAATAGTACTTTATAATTATTTTACTTACTATTGTTTGTATATGTATATATATTTTAACTGTTAACTGACATTTGATCTATAATAAAATTTGTTAATATTATTATTTTACAGGGGTACCATTTGGTATTTAAGTATGAAAATAATATGTTGCTGAAATTAGGAGTAGAACTAAGAATCGTACTTGAGGACAATAAATTAATAAGACTGATACAATTTTGAAACGAGAAAAAAGACTCAAAAATAAAAATTTAGCATTGGTAAGACCAGAATGGATTCCAGGACCTAAATATATTGAGGGATGATGACTTGTGATTATTTCTATCCCATTACTTTAAGAAGATTGAAAAATATTTCTTAGCTAATAAATTTAAATGAGAAAATGAAACTTATGTATTTCAGGGTATTTTGAAGAAAAATATTAGTTTATTATATTTTACTTTAATGTTAGAATATAAATATAAAATGAGTGAACTGCCAAAGATAACAAAGACAAAGATTAACAAAATATCAAAATTAAATTAATTTTAATTAAAATTAAAAAGAAAAAGTGTTGTAACACTTATTATTAACATGGATAATTCACAAAGATTGAAGTAGCTCTTTATTCAAGCAATTCTGTATATTAAATTGATTTTAAAAAAGCCAAGAAACACTTCAAGAAAAACAAAATATGAATAAAATGAAAAATATGGATTATTACTGGATGAAAAATATGGTTTAAAAATTTTAAATATAATTTAACAATAGAACATTTGATTTGATCACTTAAAGCAGAAACATACATTAGTGAACATAAAATACTTTATATTTATTTTATTTAGGGTGTATGCGTATGTGAAGAAAGTTTTCGAAAACATTAAAGAAACAAGACTTTTTAGTAATGTTCTCATACGAGTATAAGAGCTCATCAATATTAGAATGATTGGTTATCTATAGCCATCAAAACCATTTTGAAGAACAAAATGTAAATGAAAAAAGATTATTACCTTATTCTTTTTAAAATGGCACATTGCTCTAGCAATTAATGAAAATGAAAATAATAGTAATTCAGATGCATAAAATCTAAAGACAATTCTGTGATATATAAAATTATCAAATTTTAATGTTACTGCTGCAAATCATAAAAAACAAAGATCAATAAATTTTATACACATATCTGGAATGGCCCAAGTTAAAAAAAAAAATATCAATACCCATTTAGTTCATGTAAGACTTATGAACACTAAAGAGAAAATTTTAAAGAAAAATATTCTTTTTTATAACAGGGGAGAGATGAAAAATTAATTTCAAAAATGATCACAGAATTAAGAGTTGGTATATTGGCTAAATATTCATCTATTTATGGTGTACTTTCTGATAGTGGAGTAAATATAATTATATAATTATTTTACTAAATAAAACATAGATATGACTTAAATATAAATTTTTTTTCACAAAGAAATACAAGTTCNAAATACAAAAAAATGTATAATATACACCTTAAATTTATATTAAAAAAATTAAATAAATAATTCACATATGTATGAATTAATTTTACAATACATGGTAAATATATACAAAAATCCACAAGTTCTTACATTAAATAACAAACAAAATTTTTTTTTTTTTAATTTAAATAAATCTAAGACAAAAGTACTCATTCAAAACACTCAATATTTTAATATAATTACCTTTTATCTGATGAATACATTTCTATACATGACAGTTAAAAACATAGAAAAATATTAAAATAAACTGTTCACAAAGCGTATGCATCTCTGTATGAAACAGAAAAAAGTTAATATGTAACACCTATTTACAAAATTATATTACATTAGTACCTGATGGAATACAGATCCTGAACATAAAACTCATTAAAAATTTGATAACTTACATTGTAAGGAGGCTGTACAGTGAACTCCTTTCAAAATTTTGCCTGACTAATTATTACACACCTAATTTACATTTATATAATTCATGTACATATATATTTTATTTATTTATGAAAGTATTTTAAAAATGAAGACGAAAAAACATTAAAAGATGGAAATTGGATACCTAGTCCTTGTTCATAAGGCTCCATTTAGCCAAAATAGTTATGCTGTGTTATGCATAGCCATACATATAATTATTTTGTTGTTTACTTAACAACAATCAAGGTTCTGCAGATTATAGTAAATTTGGCTATATTTGACTAGAAAGCAGTTAAACTAACTATCGGTAGAGAAAGCTCAGTTCTGTAATGTAAAGTTTTGAAAAATCATGATGATGATCATGTTAGAGCTTATTATGCATTTTAGATGCTTTGAATAATTAGCTTTTATCAAACAATTATTTCAATGTTTTTTTAAAGAAAGATTAAATAAATATAGTTCAAAACTAAAGATTTATTCACATAGTTTAACAGTAGTTATTTTTTGGTTCACTGGGGGAATACAAGAATTGAAATGCAAGATCAACTTTGCATTAATTCAAGAAACAGTTGTCTTTTGAATTTCTGAGACTCATGGGAAATTAATTGATATAGTGGTTTTGGCAATAAGTGAAGAATGATAAACATTAGAGAAGTATATTTAAAACATTTTAAAGATACAATAAAAAGTTTTATATTTAAGAACATAACAAAAGGTTCAGGCAATAGATTATTATGCACCACTTACTTTGAAATGGTGATAAAGTAACATTCTGGTGTATATGATTCTTATCATTTAGTATTCATCGATATTAGAGGTTTTATAAAGTTTACTATTAGTCAATTTGATTTCTGAGATAAATTTTATAATTTCATAGTAAATGGATCAAAATATAATGTAATTACTCAAGTATTAATTTACATGCCTTTATTTACTTATACCTTAAAAAATAGTAAATGAGACATTGTAATTTCTAAGTTATTCATTGTACAGCTTGAGACTTCTAAAAAATTTCCAGAGGGGTAAAGGAGCTGGAATGCAGCAAGAGAGTGAAGAAAATAAAAAGAAGATTCATTTAGGTGGCACAGTACATGACTTACATAGTTTAAGTAGACATGAAGAATTTTGGAGAACTTATAATCTATTCTGAATAAAGCGCTAAAATGGTGTACATCATTTAAATATTATCTATTCTGGAGCATAGAATTTATCCTTATGTGAATAATCAATACTTCAAACTTTATAACAACTATCATTTATGAAATACTTATTATTAATTTACTGAGTGTAATGTTGATTGAACTTTATAAACATGAGATTATTTTTTGATTAAAATATATTGATTCTTTTAAGGACTTATGAAACAACTTTTTTATATTTAAAGATTAGTTGGTTTTGTGATATGTTGTGAATCCACAGAATCATTTCATAGGATTTAAGTTCAAAAATATTTAGACTTAATGATAAAATATTTAGATATTTAGTAGAACTGTATAGATTTTAGTTAAAGTGGAGAAGGAGAGAAAGAATAGATTTCTCTCAAAATAGGGTACTAAAACATAGTTGTCTTGGCTCTCCTAACCAACATATAAATTTAAAGTTAAATTTCAAATAACCTTTATGAAATTATATATAGATTTCATAAATCTTGAATATACTCCTGATTTTGTTTTTAAAATTTTTGGCTTCTCTACAAATTTTTAACTGTGTTTTTATTTCACTGGTTATTTTTAATTCCTTGAGAAATTCACTTATAAATATCAGTTTTCAATTGATTTCCTCATGATGATCTCTGTTCAAAATTTTCAGAGAGAACTATCTGAACTTTAAATAAAATCTGAATGCTAATGATTTTATTTGACTTAGTTAAGAAGCTATAAATTGCATATCTATGTCGTAATGGAAATTAAATGATACCTGCATGTAATTTATTTAGTTTTTTTTTTTTTTTATAAGTTTTTATAATTAGTTTTTCTGTGGAAGTTTCCTTTTAGTTATGAAATATCATGGTGAATCAGCTTTCTTTTTTCTTTTTTTCATTTTAATAACTGAATTTAAAACATATAAACAAAGAATTTTAAATACATTATTTAAAAGCTTAATAAAGTCATCATAAAGTAATCATTAAAACTCAAAAAATTGAAACAAATAATAAATCAAATACACTCATTAATTTATTTCATATAATATATAAAATTATTTCTTTGATTAAAGTTTATGCAAGAATAATGGAAGCCTTATAAAATTTCATCCTGTTATCCCTTTTAACAAAATTATTATATTGTTATATTTTCTATTGTATAAATGTTACCGGTTTGTTAGGTTGTTTTCTTCCTTGAGATATTAAAGAATTGAAAGCTGAATTTATATTAAACCTTATATTCTTGAGAAGAATTATAATCCTTGTTTTAAATACAACCTATTCTATTAATTACAATCAAACTTTAATTCTATTTTCGGGTGTAGTAATATAATTCCATATTTTTTACCAGATACAATAAAATAATTTATAGTACTTTAAATGACCCTCTCAAGCTTACTCTTCTTCACATTCTCCAAAAGACTAAATCTTCATAAATACAAATAATACTACTAATTATTGATAGAAAACACATTTATATGATTTGTTGATGATATATTGTTAATTAAAAAGTTAATCTGCAGAAACCCATGGGATGTAACGCCAATATGCGTTTTGAAGTTATAGGGGAAGGTGGCTCATTGCAAAGGGATCAGCTTGGTGATAAGCATTTTACTTGCAGAGCTTGGATCTCCTCTGGAACCTCCGCATCCTGTTGTTCCATTCATCCTTCCATTCAATGACTATTGATCGCTGGGTGATGGTCAGCCCAGGTCGGTCTCCATCTCGCTCCTTTCCTAAGATGAGGTATGACCTAGAGACAAATTGCTCAATCAGTTAGATGTACTTTGTAATAATTATTTTACATGACTAAAATAGATTCACTGGATTTCATACCTACTAAACCAATGAAAAAACTATTCCTCAATGCTATAAGTTATTAAATTAATAACAAAATAAAGAAATGTATTAATTTATATTTCACAATACAATTTACAATTATGAAACCTATACTACTCAGAGGTCAAGCTCAAAAGAACATTTGAATTAAGAAATCATCCATTTGAGTGTCAAAATAATGGAGATATAACCAAACATATGAAAATTAAAATGTAGATTTCAGCCCATCTCTGAGAATGAACTGGAAAGTAATTGGTGTAATCCTTTCCAAGTAATAGCCATTTAAGATGTTAAACATTTTCCTAGCTTAAATATCAAGTTCAAGTTAAATACCTCACAAGGAAAGGATCTATCAAAATTTCAAATTCTATGAAAATCAGGTCAATATTTTTCTGTTTACAATAATAAATTATAGCAGAAAGTTAGTTACTAATAAATAAAATATAATTTCAAGCATACGGGTAAACACATTAAAAATATATATAGCCCTATGCATGCAATGTGTTGATCAAAATGGCAATAAATCCAAGTCAATAGGATAACAGCTTAGCTGTTTGATCAATTTAAAATTATGAATTAGATATAAATATATTAGAATATTAATACAATTGATTAATTAATATNAACTTTACAAATTTCAACGATACAGGGGATTAAACTTATAGTGCATGCTTGAGAATTTAATTTTAATAAGTTATTATCCTGTCTTTGACATCTACAGTGTAAAAATTCTCAATAGCACTGCAATTTTTTCCCATTCATAATGCAAATTTTGACACCAGAACAAAACTCAGTCCTATTATCTATTATATTGATATCACTTGCTTATCACTCTTACAATTCAAAATAACTATGATGCCCAGAAATATAGAAATCACTTGGTAACAAAAATATGTTAATAAGATTTTAAAAAAGAGAAAGTTTTTAGAACTTTTAAATTCAAAAAGAGATCAAGTTCATTATTGCGAAATTGGACTAATAAGAGTGAGAGTAACCTAAAATACCAAGAGCAAGTAAAAGAAATTTCTTTGCTGCAGTGGGCAAAATATTAAGTTTAGAGCAATGAACTTAGCATAGATATTTTATGAGTACTAGACAAGAAAATAAATAGCAGGATTACGAAAATTTGTGCGAACATAACTACTGATGAGATAAACATGATATGGTATAATTCTTAATCTCCTCCTTCATAGGTAGGCCGAGAACTTTTTGAACTCCCCTTATGTGTATATATATTCTCTGAAGTTATCAGGTCTGAGTTTTAGAAAATTTTCTCGATATTTTCATGGACCTTACCTACTTGACACCAAAAATAATAATTACTATACTTATTAATACTTTTATTAAAAAAAGAAAAGAAAAGGCAATTAAGATAGCATAACATTTTGTGGTCCAAAATTAGAGGGAGTGGGATTTCTGGTATTTTACGTATTTCCACTTTATTCCTTACTTATGATCTTGAATTCAAATTCTTTTCTGAACCTTAATTTTCTTAAAGTGAGTAGCTATTCTTAGTCACTTTCTACTAATTTTGGGTAATTTTAGTTCAATATGGTTAATGGAATAAAGAAAATGTGTGTTTTTAAGATGTGAATGTAAATATCAAAATTATACTGATAGGAAAAAATAAAAAATATATTAATGCTAATTTGATTACAAATGAGAAACTTCATGTGCTTTAAATTTGATCAGTCTTAAATTCGGTGAACTTTGCAATGTATTAGATGATCTTTTGATTCGTTTGGGCCTCCCTGATGATTTCAGTCTAGTCCTGCAAATTTGAGTGTAGACCTCACAGGCCCATGAGGCTCCAGGCTCCCGTTCTATTTACATTTTAGTGTCATCATATAAATATTCTTTAGATGTTGGAGGAAATTCTGTGGTTAAATATATTACCATATATCCAGACATAGTTAATACTACATTAATGCATTCCAAGATATTATCATAAAGGATATGATTATTATATTTATATTATTATTAATACTTCAACCATTCTTATCAATAGATGTAAATTTTCAATGAAAATCTATTATTGAGTATCTATTGCATAAACTTGAAACTAAATTTTCTCACAAGCAGTTTTCTCCCTATAGTCTTTAATATCTTTGGAGATTGGTACAAAATAAAAACACCATAAAATATAATTTTGTTCAAGCTGCTGAACTTGAAAATGTTAAACTAAACTACAAAAAATTTAAATTTTCTAAAAAAAGTATAAATAAATTCACCATTAAAGTAAGCAAATATATATTTGAAGCTTACAAAGGTTACCTTGGCTCACAATGATGGAGGCCAATTTTCCCAGAATGAATGTAAGATAGATAATTTTTACAGCTACTACAATAAACCAACTTATACAGGCCAAAACTGAGCTAAAATTAGCATGAACTATAATAAGGAGCCTATTATCCACTTGCCAACTAAGTAACCTAACATTGATTAACAATAACATATGATTAGATATACCGTACAAAATATAGGCTTGATTTTCAACAATTCATAAATAGTGTTAATTACTGAAATACATAAAAAATGTCCATTTAAATTATATTTATTTATATAGACTTACTGATATTTTTTTTAAAAATTGTTCCACAGATTTTGAAGTACCTAAATCTCTTGTATAGTTAATTGTATTAAACTTGTAAGCACTCGTAGATGAATTGTTGATGGGTGCAAAGATAATCGTAGTAATGATAAGGCATCTTGTGAGAAAGACTATACGTCTGCTGGAGGGGTTGAGGACTCGATTGCAGCTGAAGATTTCTTACAGATTTCTTGTGGTTTTGGTCTTGAAAATGGTGATTTGTTGAAGCTTTACCTCTTCTCTTTCCTGGGTATAGGCTATTGAAGAGCCTTCTCCAATAGTTATAAATCAGCTGGCTTCTCCAATCCTTCAGAAGCTTGAGCTCAATCCCATCAAGGCTGGAAGCCTTGTTTTTGAGATTTACGTTATAGCTCTCAACCTTGTTTAACCTTTTAACGGTCATAAGGAGTGGACAGTGGAAAAATAAAAGTTGCCTGAATGAAAAAATACAACTGGTGGACGAAATTTTGGTGAAAAAATAAAAATCATGGTGGTGAAAATATCCCCTCTAACTTATAAAGGGTTAAGTCTGGAAGCTTAGAATCATTCTGGATGTCTTCTGAGCTATGTATAGCTCACACATTATATTCTGTTGTTTCACACTCATTGGTATATATAGAATTTCTGAAAAGTGGTTAACCACTGTCTTTGGACAATATCTTTAAATTAAAGAAGCTATTAACAAATTTAATAACATGCTTATTCTTGCAGGATATAACCTCCAATTTAAGAGTTGCCTTGCTTTCATTAAGTTCCTTGAAGAATAATCTGCTATCACTAATGTCATGAGGTTTTCTGTCATTCATGTGTAGTTTAGAGGTGCATATAATGTGCTGTAATTGGTCTACTGTGTAATTTCAGTTAATGTGCCCCCCACCTGGATTTTCATTTCAAGAGAAAATTTTAATTTAATAATAGGAAAGTACATATTACATTTTTTAGCATATCCTATTTTTGATAATATGCTGGAGATTGTTTGAATTCTTTTATGCAAAATCTATCAAAATAAATATTGCTAAATAAATTCTAAATTCTTTCCATAAGAACATCTTTGCTTGCTTTTACTTCATGGGATATATACATTCCAGGCTTTAAATTACTTTTATTCTTGTAAAATAAGTAAGATGAAACTCTTTTTAACTTATTCTATTGAGTAGGAAGCAGAGACCAGACACATAAATTTAGAGTCCTTAGTTTATGTCACTTAATTATGTTCAGATATCTAATGAAACTTACTTGTTGCTTCTTATCTTTGGACATTTGCAGGCTAAGTCTGTTGAGTGGACCCAGAGTGATAGGCCACCCCGCCTCAGTCCTGAATCGCGGCCCTTCTTGAAAACGTTCTGGAGGGCCATGTTGAATCGGGCCCAGTCCTCAACTGTCTCACGCTCCAATACCTTTGCCAGGATTGCTAGACAACAAAAAAAGTTTCTTGATGCCACTAAATTATTAGTCATTAAAATATTATCTTGAACCAGATATAAAGACCAGATCAATTTTCAGCTAAGCTTTATTAAAAAAAGAAAAGACAGCACAAAAAAATATTTTATAAGATTGGACCCTCTAGGAAGGAGAGGCTGGACTATTGATTAGAGATCATCAAAAAGCTCGGTCTGATTGAATCCAGTAGCCTGTTAGAGTTGAAGTTGGTGAACAAGTTACATGATACACAATATCCAAATGTCCTATACAGAAAACTACTTCGTACAATCAATAATATGCAAGAAATCAATAATAATATATGTAATTTATTAATTACTTAATTTAAATTTATTAAGATGCTCTTACACTGCTGGACTGCTTGCCATCAGAAAGCACTTAACATTTTAATTTCAGAAAACAAATGTTTGGTAATCTGCACTGGTTCTCAGCCTTCAATATTTTGCCTGAGGTATATGTATAGCAACTATCCATTGATTACAATATATTATACTGCATTCAGTTTCATAACAGAGAGGATACCAAAATTATTTTTTATGGACTCCACGTCACAACGGAATTGAGAATAATGAAAAAGCTGCTAAGTCTGCATGTCTTCTGGGAAGCCACTGTAGTATCTTTGCATAGAAGATGGAAAATGCTGCAAAGAATGGAGTTATAACTGTATTGACATATCCAACACCCATAAGCTCAGAACAATTGCAGACACCATGGACACGCGGAAATCTTCTGTAAGTGAAAATAGATGGGAAGAAGAGGTTTTGACAAGATTGAGAATTGGTCACACACAAATTACCCATGGGCATCTTGGTATTCCTTGGCTTCCTTCCATTGGGCACTTTTGTAATGTACGGATCACTGTCTCTCACATATTTATAGAATGTGAATGTGCAACAAATGAAGGGAAGGGAAAGATATTAATTTTGCCAAAAGATACTAGGGATTAACAATCAAAACATATACGAACCTATAACATTCCTAATGGACTCATAAATCTATAACCATCTCTAACAGTCAAAAGGGAAAGTTATGCTTAAATTATATGCCTATCAATGTCAATGCCACTCAATAAATAATACTTTTATTGAAATAAACAGATAAATATATTTAAAGTTTATAAAATAAATATATTTATCAACTGGTATTGATAACTCAAAACCCAAAGTGGTTGATTATGGGTTAGAGTGGTCTATTTTCATGCCAAATGTTACATTTCATCACTATAGCACTTCTTAACGAGAAGCTCAAAATCAACACATTCGAAACTGGATACTGACCATGAAATTTAATTTGATGGGGTAATACTTATTGATTACTCAATATTATGTTTTCAAATTATATCTCAAATGTTTTTTCATGTACTAGATAGTTAAGCTCATTTATGCTGAAGTACATAAAAACTTATTTTTTTAAACATTGTCTTTATTAGCTTTGAGCAGCCATTACAAAAATGTTAGTAAATAATTAATTAATTATTATTAATATATAATAAAACTATGAAAACACATTTTTAAGAATAGTAAAAGAATAATCAACAAAATTAAAAAGAAAGAAAGAAAGAAAAAAAATCATACATAAAAGAAACTGAAAATTGCAAAAATCATGCACAAAAAAAATTTGCAGTGGGAAGAATTAAATAAACAGCATAGATCAAATTTTTAAAATCTTAAAAATATAAATATTCCTTCTCTGATCAACTATAGGTTAAAATACATTAAATTTAGTAGTAAATAATGAATCATATACAAAATACTATATAATTATAAAGAAACAAATAATATAAATGGAATGGACTAAGCTTCTTTCTGTGGAAAAAATAAATTAGATTAGTACAGGAATATTAGATTTAATGGATGCACCATTTATAATTAACTGAATTTCATCTGTGTGACACACTTTGTGCTGATTGCTGTCCTAAGCCAATATCAAGGAGGAAGGATTGAGGGGTAAAGCCTCTTAAAAAATCAGGACCCAGATGGTGTTATCCTGCCAAGGTTTACCCTACATGGCTAGATAGCTTGAGGAAGTGGCTTAATGCACTACTTAGCCTAAATCATACTACTATTGCAGCAACTTGCTCCACACCCAGAATCAGGAATTAATATAATCAAAATATAGGAATTATTTAATCTAATTAAATTATTTTAAAATACATAAATAAATTAAAATAAGTATATATATATATATCAATTTTTTTAAATAATTAATTATTTATAA
>KZ807061.1:415816-430238 GCA_000696205.2 Oncopeltus fasciatus
TAAAAAATAATTATTAAAAAAATTACATACATATATACTTATTTTTATTGATTTATGTCTTTTAAAATAATTGAATAAGGAAGTAAAGCATTATTTATTTCAAATAAAGCTAATTTAATTATCATGCATAATCCTAGATCATTTTCAATGCAAATGACTCATTTCTTTAGCCCAGACTTTGTTTAAAACATTCTGGTGCTATATGCTCAGAGCCTAAAATAAATAAAAAATATTTGAATTGGTTATTTACTTATTCTCCTGTATAAGAACAATTCTACCAGCCAGAAATCAATTACCTGATTCAATGTTGAGGATTGCCAAATAAAGTACAATTAAAACTTGTTATTTACTTGTTTAAATTTAACTATGCTTATGATGATTAAATTGTATTGTGTGATATATTATAATTTATAAATAGTATTTTAGCCTCGAAGACGAACTTCGCAAGACAAATTCGAAGACAAACATTTACATTTTTATTCTCTAATAGGCCTATTCAGTTCAAGCATTTTTATTATATTGACACTATACTTATGTTCGATTGCAGCTATTTATCAAGAAGGCTTATTGCAACCTATATAAGGTTTGTAAATAAGTTCATTTTTTTCTGATAACTATATACTGAACATGAAAATGTAGGTCACTTTTTTAAAATAATGTTCTAAGGGTGATTAAAAAATAATGAGGGAATGACCAAGAGCAATTACCATAATCCCGTTTGCAATATTTGTTCATGTTTAGTTTCCTGGTTCCAGCTCTGCATTTTCCACACTGACCTGAAACAATGTACGTATTATTAATAAAATGTATGAAATATGGATATAATGGAGTTTTCAAAAGTTGGGTCATTCTCTTGACCTATCACATTTATGACATTTTTAAAGGGCTACAAAAACTACAAGACTGTGGTCTTTTATTCAATACCTCACTAAAATATTAATAATAATCTCGCTTCAATCTCAGTGGGCTTGGAAGCGGCAGTGATTATGTGAGAGAATATATCACCGCCTAAAAGTATGTCGATGGGCTTCGGTTCTCCGAGCTGGTGATCTGCTAATGGCAGTTGAGTTTAGCATTCGGATAATTTCGAGGGAAGATTCACATGCGGCAGAGATGAAGTGATATGCTCTGTGACTAGACCAATTCCTTTGTACTCATGATCCTCAATATATGTACGTAAAACGCAAGGGGTGGAACCTTTATTATTACCTTTATTGGCAAGGGTCATCCAGAAAGACATGTGATTGATACCTTTGATGGACATATCTTAGCTCCTATTTTCTTAGCCATGGTGACGTCATGAACATTCCCCGAGTCTAGCAAAGCATTTGCGGAGTGATAATCACCTTTAGACCCTTTGATAAGCATAGAACAGTTCCAAGGAGAACTTTTCCGGCGGAATTGAGTTGAGCTAAAACCTGTGAAGGGTTTGCCTTCCTCACGATTTACCCTAGTTTCCTCGTTTAGTTGTGCAGCTTTATCTTTCTATACCAATTTGGTAGTCCTGTAAACCAGTGTTTGATGTTTTTTTCCTAAAATGATGACATCGGACTTAGGAGCGACAGTTGGTGGCTTGATGCCCATTGTGAAGGCAATTAAAGCAAACATTCCAAAGACGGTTCTTATCAACACGTTACACAAACGAAAGTTTCTTGAAGTCTTCACAATTTGACAAATTGTGGTGGTCCAAGCAAGTAATATCCTCGACTCATAACCCGAATCTTTTTATTTGAGGGCTCCACTTGCGGCGTGAAAAAACACCAAATTGTAATTAGGCTTCCTGTTCGGATAAGTACGACGAAAGTCTGACGAAAATTTATTGGCAACAGATTTACTAATACTGCTTCGTTAAACATCTTGAAACATTTTCAAAGACAGTTTGAATTATATGACATCATCTGACTTTGGAAGCTCTTTGCTTGACTCGTGAGAAAGTTCAAATAGTTTTTTTTTGTCTCAGAATCCAGAGCACGTAGAGCCAATGTTGACATAATGAATTCACAAGCATTCTACATCTTGAGTGTTTTAAAAGGTTCAATGCTGTCAGCTGCTCCAGTTCAAAGCGCTCGTATTCTGTTTTAGCGGAGGTGGCCTGACTTTCAGCTAAACGGTGAATATGTAATCCACCTAAAATTCTTGGATTTTCGAACGTTCCCATAACCTTGTCCCATGCTTGATCGTAAAAATCTTCACAAACAGGAAATTTAGAAACCAGACAGGCTGCCTACAAGGATTTTTTCAGTAACCTACTTTCGAAGCACAGAGAGTTTTATCACTAATCTTGTAAATTAAAAGTGCATTTCCAAACTTTTTAAATTGCCGGATACTTTAATTCCAATGCTTAGGTTACCTCTCAAAGGCATATTTGATAAGGTACTGAACAATTTAATGTTTTTCCTGCCTCATTTTACTTTCTTATAAATTAATCCTAAATTCTGGTTTACAAATCTTATTCACAATGCACTCAAATTCTTTCTCCAGTTTTATATCACCATCTCCCGCCGCCCGGGGCGCGGGATTTAGTATCCGGAATAAATATAGTTCTTCCAGTATTTCCATGTTCCTGTGTATAGAGGAATGGTACTTGCTTTAATCTCAGCCGTTAGAATGGGGAGTTAGTCATTGATTGGTTTCATTCCAAAAAACATAACGAGTCAATATCAGAAACGGTGCGGTATAAAGTATTATTTTACCCTCTACATACCTAATTGATCCCCAGAGCCCTCTGGTCTATATTTAAGTACCTTTATTTTGTTAATTTAACTTAAAGGTTACAAAATACTGACAGGCTTCCACTGCCTCTCGGTTACCTCTTGCTACAATTCACTTTCAATAACTGTAAGTCTAAGATCTAGAGTCTGCTGAATAGTTTTACACTGGTAAAAAAAAAAAAAACTTAAAACTGTAGACTGTGACAAAGCCATCCAAGATCTTTCTGCAAGATTTCTCTCAGCGGTTTCGCCTCCACAAATAGTTTTGGGAGAAATTTTTACAGTACCTTCACATACCTCGTAACCTCCTATAGTCTGAAACTTTCTGCCTTATGTCCGAATCAAGGCCGTCATTTTAATGAATGTAATCCCACCAGTCGTGTCCAAGACACTATATATCTAACCCCTCATCGTTACCCCATACAGGTCTGCTTGCACTAACTTGAGCGACCTTCTATCTGCTATTAGTACATCTAGCAAATTAGTCTACCTTGATACACCTCTTGCTGAACACATTACATGCAGAACCACATTAATCACATGATATAGTGACCGCTAGACTTCAGTCTACTTCACTGTGTTGGTGTGTCTCTCAATGGCCTCACCACGGATCTCTGCTTCCTCACCGCCTAAGCCTGCCGGAATCGTACTTCGACCTTCTTCAAGTTTGGTTTCACCTGCAGCCACTCTGAGAGGGAAGATTCTTCCATTCCTAATTTTAAGCAAGACCAAGTCCTCTTGCTCCTGTCTCAACTCATAAGCAAATCTTTTGAGTGAAGGTCAGAGAGAAATTATTTTTACAATACGATTAAAAAATATTCAAACCTTGCTACAAAGTTTTGTACTTGGATGACTTCTTGTGACTTATTTTGAACTTCCCTAGTAACCCTCTAGTTTCTTCGCCCATTCTATAAATTTTTCCAATAAGTTTCCAATTGCTGTACCTTTAACCTCTCCAGTCAGGGTTCTTTAGTTCAGTGCTGAAGGGGCATATATTTTCACTCCTGACGCTATGGATTAATCAGGTAAAATACAAATACAGTTATTCACTGATCTTCATCTTAAACGACAGTAGTACAAAATAAATTAAAACAACTATATTCCCTTGCTACTATTGTAGGAATAATATACTAGGATTTTAATCTTAGTTGCACTAAATTAAATTATGTGGTTGTTATCTTGTCTCATTTTATTTCTCTTTATTGTGAACATATTTTGACGAAAAATATAACGCATAAACATATTTTCAATAATCCGTACTATTATTATTTTTCTGAGAAGAGATTATCGGGAATTCGGTCATAGTAGTTGAACAATTAAAAACTAATATATAACCAAAACAGTTTTTATTTTAGCCAACGTTTCCACTGCCTCTTGGTTACCAATTCCCTCCAAAAATCTAAGATGGGTTCATTCCCATTCATTCATCCACAAATTCATTCATGGGTTAATTTTTTTTTCTTTTTTTTTTATTATACAGATGGAAGAATATAATATATAACAATATTACATGTAGTTATTTTTCTGTTATTACCTGTTTTTTCGTTAAACTTTTCTCATAATGGTACCTTTCTGCCATTTCTGTGCAATAGCAATATGTAAATAATAAACGTTCATGAAACATATACTTTAAATTGGAACACAAGAAATGGTCGGCATTTTCGTGGCTCACTAATAGATGGAAATAATCAGTTCAGGCTTTAAAGGAAATAAGTGGATTTTTAATTATTGAATTAAAATAGTGACTTTAATACCCAAATGAACTAAATTTACTTGATAAATGTGACAGTTATAGTTGAAAATGAGTTATAAATATATAACTTATATTAGATGTATTATATTACGTAAATAGCGCAATTCCGATTTATTTGCCGACTTTTATATGTAAACAAAATGAAAAAAGTAGTTACTCATAAACACATTTCTTGTTATTATCATAATGTCGTTAAAACATAACAGAAATATAGCAGTAAAACTATGATTTTTTAAAATCCATTTATTAGCAATATCCTTAATCTTTTCTCATATGCTCTTTTTCGCTGTAATTTCTTACTGCATCCCGATGTATTCGAACACAGAACTGAAAAATAGAAGATTTTGAAACAACTTCCGAAAGCTTATATTTAATACTATATTATATTATATTGTTGTCATATCACATCTTATTATATATTCAAGAATGCATTCACTTGTTGTAATTAAAAATAAACTTTTTATTGGTTTATGTATTAGTCATGGGTGTTCAGTTCAAATAATGTCGCTATGTTATTAATGTATTAGAGCTTAAGTACTCAATAACTTCAATAAGCACTCCTTGAATAAAAATAATTTTACAATCATAACTTAAATTTATATAAATTTTTGCTGAGGAATAGCACCATAATTTATATATATGTGTATATATATATATATAGATTANATATATATATATATATATATAATTATATATAGATGGCTGGCAAAAGAATTGAAATTGAAAGGTTAAAAATATTTACTTTATGGGTTGCCATACGATTTTAGTTTAAAAAAGAAAACTAAAAAGAGGAAAGAAAAAAAGAAAAGAGGAAAGAGGATATCATGGAGGCAGAGGCAATCCGCATTCCCCCAGCGAGGTAGGAGCTATTACCTGCCCACTCTAAGGGAATACGAGAGCTTCCGTATATTGGCGGCCGATACCCGAGGAGGTAATCCTGACGTCATAAAGTGAATCTAGAAGTGCACACTGGGACTGTCTCCTTTCTATCGGGGTAGGAATTGGTTCTCTCTTTCGTGCAGGAGTAAATTGGTTCTCTTTAAATTGCAGAGGATTCTTCATACCATCTATCCTTACTACTTTTATTTGGATATGCTAATCTTCTCTATCACTTATTTTTTCAGTCGCACATTTTACTTGAATATTTCACTAGTTTTCACTGATAATTATTTCAGCCGAACTAGAAACATGTAACTAAAATAGATTTGGAGTATATCAACGGCCTTCTTTTCTTTCTCTTTCTAACTTTTCTTTCTGGCTGTCACCATATCAGCCATTTTTTCTCTTTCTTTCTCATACCGAATTTAAATAAAGTACTAATAAAAATTTAACTCTTAATGATGATGTCACATTTCAGATTTTATTAAATTAGCAAACTTCGACAGAAGAAAAGTATGGAAAAAAAAAATGGTACTTTTAAAAACGTTATCAGGACATTAAAATCATAAATAATGTCCTATATAAAAAAATAATAAAATCCTTCCGGTGATTTCTAATACTCTCGTCTTGGGAAAACATGTTTGAGGACAACACATTTAATAATAGTAAAAAACCTAAACATTCGATTGATGCTTTTCTTTGAAGTATCCCATCCCATCTTATTTCATTAATTTAAATTTATATCATTGCATACTATGGTTGTTTTAAATATGATATGTAAGCTCAGACAGACTAAAAGCTTATAAAAAATCTAATTTTTTACTTATCCTCTTACCTTTATTATTAATTTTTTCTTAATAACCATATAGATCTTATCTTGCCAAGGTGTGCTAGTTTTATGAGTTTCATTGTAATTTGAAAAATGTATATTAATTATATTTTATCAGAATTAATACTATAAACAGACAGAAGAAATTAGGGTACATGGTTCAGGAGACTTTAATACCTTAAGGTTTCATTAATTTTAAAAATTTTCACGATTCCTATACTTTTTATGAAATGTGAAATTTAATATTTCATCATTTTTACTTAGATTGGAGGAGCTGTGGTAATACTTACAAATGCTAAACTATGATAATATAATAAAATTTTGGGTTTCAGATAATCTTTATCTATTAACTTTTTATTTAATATGTTTATTTTTATTTAGAGGTAAATGTTTTGACCGTCAAGTTTTATGAAAAGAAGATTATCAAGAATTCGGTCTTGGTAGTGAAGAATTAAAAAATATTTTGCAACCAAAAAGTTTTTATTTTATTCATCGTTTTGCACTTCATCAGGGCTGAATATGAAAAAAAAAAAATACAAAAAAAAAATATAGAAACATGTCTATATTTCATAATCTAACAAAGAATAAGTAAATGAAAATATAAAACTGTGTGCAATCCACTATATAAATTGCACAATTAACTGGATACTTAGGATAAAACTTTATATAGTTGATCACACACAGTTTTATAAGTTCATTTATTAATTCTTTGATAAATTATGACATATAGACTTATTTCTATACTAGGCTAAATAAAAAAATTTTTGGTTACAAATTAGTATTTAATTCTTCAACTACCAAGACCATATTTATTTTCAATCATATTTTAAAGTAATGTTTTCGGTTGAAGGCCCAACTTCCAAAATAACTACCCACTTTTTTGTATGATATTCAAATTTATCACATCCTTATGTTTTTGGCTTTAAAATACACGCGTCATATTCAATTTCATTGAATTCGCCAAGTAAAAATAAAAATATTGCCATTAACAGACACACAGGCACATAAATATATAAATTTTGCAGCAAAATTTTTTCAAGATGGGTTAGAGAAATATTGAAAGAGATAATAATATATGTTAATTACTAATTTTCTGCAAGGAAACGAAATTATTGTATTTTATGGGAAATAAAATCCTCGTGGAAACTACTTTCTGACAAAATTTTGGACATGTGTTGCCACATTTCTTAACGGTTAATAAAAGAAAAGAAAAATCTTTTGATAAGCCATTTCTGGGCTCCGGAAACTCAAAATTTTTGAAGCAATAAATATTTATCGTGTTGACATAATCATACACGACCTAGGTCATTTCTATGTCTTGGGCAAAAAAAAAATCAGTGAAGGTTGTAATTCGTCTTTCATAAGCTTATGAATTTATAATCAGATAAATTTATATAAAGACACACTTATGCGTGGGCAAGTATGCGTATTAAGGGGCAGATAAAAGCAACAGAGGGGCGTGAGTGAGAGAGGGTGGACGGGATGGGGAAGGAGGAAAGTGGTAGGGGAGTGAGAGGGAATGGACAGAGGAATTGAAAATGTCCTAAGGGGGCCGACTACAGCCGAATGTAAGTGAGTCAGCAGTGTTCCCTGCGGTACACCCAAGCCGGACTCAGCAGTACTTGCCTCTTCCTGGTCGGGGCGAGGACTGGGGACTTTAATTACGGGGAGAGCCGTCGGCCAGAGCCAGGCGTGATTTGCCGATCTACAGCTGATTCCATCTCCTCTGCCTCATAGATAATACAAACAGCTAAAGTAATGCTGGACATTAAAAAATTCTTAAATGTCATTAAAATTTTCCAATTATTGAGGAACAACAGAAATATGCCTTAATTTTGAATTTTTTTGAAGAACTTTAAAATATACCAGAAAATATAGACTGTAAAGGAAGGGAATTATTATATTAAAAGCTATTGTTTTCAAATAAATGAATGTTCCCCCTAAAACTCGAATATTCCACGACAAAAGATTTTATATTTCTAAAATTTTATTATTACCGAAAACGATGTCTTCATATCTTCATTGTGATTTCCTTGGCATACAGTGAAAAGAGAGCAAGGTGATCAGTGAAATGCAACGAACTTCTTAAAGAATAATTGGATGAGAATTTTATTTAGAAAATTGGGTCTGAAAAATTTTATGACCACTATATTAACATTGCATTAAATTTCTTACAAAAAAATTTAATAAATGAAAAATAAAGTAGATAAATATAATTGAGTCCTCTCTTCAAAGTGAAAATTATAGGTCATAATTTGCTATGTATTTTTCGTGATGTCTATATGGCAATTCGTTTATTAAATGTAAAATGAAGTGTCTAAACTAAGGAGATTTCCAAGTTAATGTCGCTAAGGCTGGCTCAATTAGGGAGGAGAGGGGAGAGAGGTACCTTATTCTCCTAGTAACATACTCAAATACCTCCCTTGTTATGATTCTTTAGTAAATTTTTTATTAAACATAAATATTAGATTTTACATTGTAAACATAGAGTGTGTCATCCAATTTTCAGTAGCGCAATTAACAAAGAGAATATTTTTATAATTCAGTTTTGTCACTCCCATTCCTTCTCATAAAATTTCGGCCAATAAATAATAAGTCCAATAGTTTTAAAAAAAACCAAAAACAAAATAAAACCGAAATACTGCATTAGATCTGTATTTAAATAAGTCTGTCAAGCACGAGCTACATAAATTGAGCATATCTCTCAGTACCGTAGTTGAAGAATATTTGTATTCAACAGTCGACAGAAAAACACACACACTCCTACATACTATACATGTGAGTTTGTGTATTTTCAAAAAATATGTTACGAGAACAAAGCCAATAAATAGATATTTTCCTAAAAGTTTTTGGCGATTTTCGTTTTAAAGTAGCCCTTAACGAAAAGATTCGTATGAGTTTACCAAACCTAGCACTCAGGGCTAGAGTCCCACAAACACTTATCAAAAAATGTAAATGCCTGCCTTAATAATTATTCAGGGTAAAGTGTAAGGTTGTAAGGTTAAAAATAATGAAAAAGAAGCGAGAACTATCTTCTTTAATTTTTTCTAAGGCCACAACAACATAACTAATCTTTAACTTCTGGGAGTGTACCAAAAGAATTGTCCACTCATTGGTCGATCCGCGTTACCTTTTTGACGAAGCTTTTTCTGACCTCAATCGCCAAAAGAAATATCTCTTTTGTCCAAATATTTCATTAAATTAATTTCTGCTTCCTCATTTTGAGGTTTTTTTTGAGTGAGTCAGTCTTAATGAGACAGCTACATTTTAATAATCTCAGCCTGCTTGGAACCTCTGTTGATTCAGTGACGCCCGGGGGTGTTATTCATGACATTAATACTGAAGGAATGGTTTAACTCGCTTTGAACAAATGTATTTACACAGCTCTTCCTTTCAATTTCAGTTTACATGGGACAGTCTTTATTAATTTTTTTTTTCTTTTTATTATTATTATTATTATATGAAGAAAGAATATAAATGAACTCTGAGTGTACTCAAGTTGGTAAGACATTTTGAACAAATAAGAAGGAGAAAATTGCACTGTGCTTATACACTTCCATGCCCATATAGTCCAAAAAGATTTACACTGTAAATTTTTTTTTAATAGCTGAAAAAGTATATATGGAAGTAATACAAATCACTAAGTCTTCAAAAAATGCATTCTCCTTTTTATTATACTCTCTTGAAGCTTGAAATGCATAAAGCAATTTATACGGAGTCAGTTACGATTGTTGGATATCATTTCTTCGCTGTCAGAAGTCCCTAAAGGCAACTTAGATTGGTAACGTAATGCAGCAAGACAGCTTGCCCACAAATTGAAAAATTCTGGATACAATGAGATTTAGATTGTAAAGCCAAAGAAGCAGAATTCGCAATTAATATTTTTAATGGCATATGGAATGATTGTAAAAAAAAAAGAAATAAAATTTCCCAAAACAGGCACTCCAGAAGACATTCGATTAAATGATTTTGGGAGGGAAATAGTTTCAAATAGGCATATTCTCTTTGTTCACATATTGATTGCGAATAGATAAGTCATTTAATAGGACTACAGAATGAAGAATATACCTTATTGTCAGTAAGTTACATAAATTAAAGTCAATATAGAAGTCGATAGAGCCTTGTAGGTGAAAAAAAAAATTGAAATAAAGAATGAAATTGCTCAGAGGATCTGTGCGGGTCTCGTAATCCTGACGCTGCGGGTTCAAATCCCGCACTAGGCAAGCTTTTACCGATGAATGACCTGAATTATCAGGCTTGAGCCATGGATATTTGAATGGGGTAACAACTTGTAGATAGCACCTTCCTCCATGACCTTAAGTGGTTAAGATGGGTGCTAAAACATTTTTTTATTTTATTGAAGTTATTCACCACGCTGCTAACATGACACGACTTTTGTAAAACGTCTTTGAATTTCTTTTTCACGCTAAAATCATGGTTCGTGCGCGCTATAGCGTCGGAAATTTTTTAAATTTAGAAATCATATAGGGTATTTTAGTCTTTTTCTTCTTTCAAACTGTTGGATGAGTTCGTTAGCAGTTGAAATCGGCCGAGGGGGAGGGATATTAGTGAGGGATCAAAATGGTATGGGAGAGTATTATACATTCTAGCGTCCGCAATTTTTAAATTAAACGAACCAATTACGGTATTAAAGCTTATTAAATTAATAATTTTGGATGAGTACCTTAATGGCGAAATTGAGCAAGAGGAAGGATTGTAAGGGAGGAGATAGAAGAAGACTAAATTTAAAAACGTTAAGAACTTCGATAATATGAGAGACATTAGAAAATATTATGGAACATAAATAGTTGCAAAATTTATGGTCGGCCTGTGTCATGCAATAATTTTGCGAATAATGCATATTATTAAATATATTAATGCAGAAATAAATGAATTTTACGAACATTAAGCTGCTTTCTATCCTTCTTAGCATTTACAAAGTCAGAATTCGAGCTTCTTTTCTTAGGTTCTTAGAAAAATTCACTAAATCTTAAAATGGGTGGGATTTAACGGGAGTTTTAATAGTAAGAATCATTAATTGTATATATATATATATNTCCCCAATTTCAAATGTTTTTCACCCGTTTATGCCATTTAAGGAAATCCCTTCCTCTTTTTGGTTCAGTTTTTTTCAATAATGCACTTACCTTTTTGTTTTTCAATTTAAAAGATAAATCTAAAACTTCATTTAGATAAACTGAAAACTGAATCCTGAGCGTTAACGTTAACAAACACATATATATATTTTATTTATAGTAATTTTTGGTGCCTAGGAACCAAATTGTAGTAAATATCGAAATTTTTAGTATATAGAAATAAATATTCTTTCGTGGTGAGTAGTGTTTACCAATAAAAAAATTTTTTAAATATTTATATTTAGTAAACAATATAATGAGGGATTCGCCTAGTTTAGGTAATCCTTGCAAGACATTGAATAATTTTAAATCTAAGATCCAAACCTTGCATTTAGGATAGGTAACAGAATCCTAACCCGAAATTACACCCTCCCGCCACGCCCCATGTTCACGATGTAGCTCAAATTTGGAAACTATTAATTTTGCTGTAATTCGAGTTATTTACTGGAGGGGGGTGATTGGTACGTGCGTGGGTAGTGGAGGGGGGCTAGCGATCCATCATATCGTGTAACAAATTAGTTTCCAAGGCGTCCCCTTACCACGGCTCTGAAACACAACACAGATATCTGCCCAACACCACCGGGTAATGGCTGAAGTGTCAGGCCTCTAACTAGGCTTTTCAATGGGTCAGCTGGAATTAGTGTTCCCTCTCGTGGTATGCTGCACTCGATACCAAGGCGAGCTCTGGAGGAGATCCTGGGGGTTAGGAAGTGAAAATGTTGCCGAAAATACATTAGTCACTATCCTTACAGGTAGGAGTGTAGCGTAAAGAAACTACAACCTCACTAACAAGCTATAATAATCCTAATGAAATGCAATATATATATATATATATATATATATATATATTTAAACATATCACTAGATAACATAAGTGTTATCTATCGTTTTAAGAAGTTGAAATTTCATATTTACTCCTTTTGAGGAAGCAGGTCCGTCATTACTATGACTGAAGATTTCAAGCGTCCTTGCTAGTATGCTCTCCTCATATAAGGTTTTATAAATTTAAAAAATGAATTTACTTTAAGCGAAGAATAACTCAGGGGAGACCATATTGATACTCCAAAACCGTCAGAGATATAAGAGTTATTCAATATGTGAAGCGTTGAGTGGCAAGTTAGGCAATATGTAGAGAGCAGTGATGTTTGCTGTGTGCCAGAAGTTTTGTATTTAAATAAAGGGTGGGGAGGGGGCTGAGTAATGAGTTGTGGCCATCGGTCAGTTGGGTTTGAGTTTGGCCTTTGACCTGGGGTTGGTTGTTGACTGTCTGGTGAGACGTGACGGTGTACACTCAAACTAGTCAATCCGGGGGCTCTCACAACCTTGCAGAGAAAACCTCAGCCATATTCCTTTACTCAACACAACAATTTTCTTATTTTTATTAAAGGTTTAAAAAATTTCAAGACTTCTTTTCTTATTAATTATATTGTCTAAATGCAGGAAAAGAAATACAAAATCTATAGAAATAATTTCAGCACTCTGAGATGTGACCATAAACCTCCTTCGGAGACCTCTCCAGACTTCAATATCGCCCTGATGATGACTTACAAGTTAAGTCGAAACGTCGAAAATAATAAAATAATTACCCAATCATTTTGAAGTATTTTATTTTTCTGATCCTGACCGAAACCCTGACTAATTTCTCCAGCCTATATAAATAAAGAATAATATTTTAATAAGGAATAAAAAATGAGTTTTAAAAAACAAAAAAAATCTTACTTTAGATGTATAATTTGCAGAATAAATATTATGTATAACCAGTAGTCCAAATAACAAATTCCTTAGTATTCCCACAACTATTATTCGAAAGACAAATAAAATAATTATTTGCTAAAATATGGGCATGAACACACTTCTTTTTTATAAGATTAAGAAGCAATAATTAAATTGAATTCTGTATCTTATTAATAACCAATATTTACTAAGAAGTATTCAAAACAAGCATTAACCAACTGGTTTCCAAATTTTAGTGCCCAACTTCAGATTTTAAAGTATAGGTTATTCCTTAATAAAATGAGATTCAAGCATATGGCCAAGGAACTGATTCTTTATTCACCAGAACAGCTAGAAGAAAGTACTAAATTGATAAACAATTCATGAGAGGGAACAGAATAAAAAAATCTATCTGTCCTCGCCAGGAATCGAACCTGGATCTCCTGCTATCCGGGCCGGTATGCTGACCGTTACTCCATTATGACTAGCTAGATATCTCATTCAATTCCCTCTACATTAGCGAGAGCCTAACAATTGTACTAAATTGATATTTTTTAACATTACTTTCAGAGACTTCAGAATATTTGCAGCTACTTGATATTTGTTGTGATAGATATTTTGTGAAGCTTTTTGATAATACTTCTGATTCCACATATTCTATACAAAAAAAAGATTAAAGTAAAGTGCGCGAAAAATTTCGGTAAAGTAGGAGTGATATTTATATTTAGTTTGAGGCAATGAAAACTCGATACTGTTATGGCTACGGGTCAAAAATAATAATTTTAGAACAATATAATAAGAGTAATAGAACACAAATAAGTTGAAGTTATTTTATTACACCAAATAAGTGAACCTACTCTTTACAGTTAGCAATCGAACCTACTGCTCATACTAACTAATAAACAAATAAATAGAAAGGATAAATTACTTACATCTAATTAAAAAATATATACAAATGAATTAAATGTAATAATTTCCATAGAGGCTTCAAAAGAATTTGTTAATTACTGTCACTTATCACTTTATACTTACCGGCATTGCAAAGGCTACAACCAACCCGATGCTCTGAGACACGCGATCTGACACGGAAACTGTCACTGAGAATCACTAACTTATCACTGACTCGCGGGGGAGAAGAAAAAAATTACCTTTATAAATAAAATGTACCCTGAGAATTTTACTTTTTAATGATTCATATTAGGTCTTTGTTGAATAAGAATTACACGAAGCCCAACCGTGTAATTCTTATTCAACAAAGATTGAGATAAAACGAAATTACTTTTTCCCCAACCATAGATATCTATATTACAATATAAGATATATTTTAAGCTTAGATATATTTTATTCATGTAATTTTACCTTATATATATATATATATATAACAAGTTAAGTCGAAACGTCG
>KZ807061.1:430341-441652 GCA_000696205.2 Oncopeltus fasciatus
GTTACAATACAGTCCCCCCTGATCGACCTAGGACCGACTTCATTTACCATTCGCAATCCTTTACGACTTTTAAGATCTTATTATCTTTACTGTTATCTATGTCCATCTTTAATGAAACATGGGTAATCAGCTTAGATAACGTAGCTTTTGCGTGAAGGGCTCTCTCATTTCATCTCTAAATCCGGCTCTTGGCTTTAGTCGCCGGCCCAAGTCCCAATAAAAGAGTAGGGAGCGCCCTGTCCAGAGACGTCGGTCCTCCGAGATGAAGACTCCTCAGATGAAGGGAGGAGTAAATATTGACTGGAGGGGATAGCTGCTACTAATGAAACCTGAGACTGGCCTCTTATTACTTCTCTTATTGTCCTCCTGCTAGGGGCGGGAGGGTGGAATCCAGAGAGAGGGTCCTGGATTATTTGCTGTATCTCGTCTGAGGTCTGAGTGACAGCTCCTGCGCCCATACGCCACCCAATGGGTCGGCCAGGGGAAAAATGAATAAATCATGGTAAAACAATAATAGAACAACAAAAACACTCAGACAGCAATAGAAATTGCAGAAATGTAGATTGTGAAAATTAATTAATTCAAATAAATTAAATAAATTCTTGCTATTGCTAATCAAACAACAACACGTTCGGTAAATAATCTAAAAGGTTATTTTCACCACCTATCATACCTTCTATTATCCGTCTTCATTGGTTTCTGCAAACCATCTTCTGTTGGCGAGCGCTTTCGGACATTGTCCATCTTCTGGCCGAATACATGCGTTCACTGTCACTGTCTGTATTCAACTGCGTTTTTAATCTGTGGGTAGTCGGATGCTGTAACGGTCGCTTTGTCGGCGAAAAGGTCTGTCAAACGCGCGAGTTATAAGGGTCAGAGTCTAATATGTTTGTTCAAAACAAAAAATATTTGAGAAAATTTTCTCCATTTTGAGCATGATGTTTCATTTCTAGTATGATGTACAAAATTTGGGGAATACACTGATTTCTAATCAGATTGGATGAGAAGAAATTATTTTATAAGTGTGGAATACAAGGAAGGGAAATACGAGAATTAAAGAGAGTGAAAGGTTTCAAATTAATTTTTATTTTAACAACGACCCAAGAGAAAATAAGAGGTTATTGTAAATAGGAGAGAAAAAGAAGGCATAATTTAATATGTTTTGTTATGATTTCCCTTGTCCCGTTAAGGATTTATATAAATAAAAGTGAATGGCGAATTTCATTAGCACAGCGGAGAGAAGAATGAGTGCGAAAAGTGGGAAACTTAATTTTGATACAAAATAGTCTAGAAAGAAGTTTAGAGTAAACGGTTACCCGATACAATTTTACAATATAAATCATGTGAGAATGGTCGGGGTTTCGGCCAGGAAGAAAAAAATATACACCAAAATTTGGAGTAATATTTTTATTTATGCCAACGTTTCGGCTTACCTAGTAAGCCATCATCAGGGCAATGGTGTTGAGTGGAGAAATCTCCCCAGGGTGGTTGTTCACATTGTAAACTGCAGAAAACAACTGATTTACAATATAAACGTTAGAAAATTTTTCATAATTTAAATATCAACAAAGATTTTGGTGTCTCTTTAAACCCCCTCCCTATTCCCTAATCCAAATTCAGCCAAATTAAGAAATTAATTCTTTCTCGGTTTCACAAGGAAAAGCCTAAATGCCGAATTAGGTCTCTATATTTTAGATGAGAGTCAGAAAAACATTCTACCTTATATTCCTAAATATCTTCCAAAGCATGCTTTATGTTTATTTATTTATTTTTTTTTCCAAAATAATTGTTTTAATCTATTTTACTCAATACAGTTTTTTCTAGGGCTAATATTAGCTAGATATAAAAATTTTGACCATTACAAACTTAACCAGCGCTTAGCTGAAATAAGTAAAAATTTATTGTCCTTAGTTTGAAATAATATTGCTTCAGCGCATTCAGACACCATATATATTTTTCTTTATTTCCCTTACAGTTTTTTTTATTAAAAAATATTGCCATTTTAGAACAGAGTTGTATTTTAAATTTTTATAATTCAAACACAGCATATAATGGTATANAAGAGGAAAGAGGATGAATTCTGAACTTGTAAATATTATATATTTAAGATTGATTATTTAAGTATTTCCTTGTGACGAAGAGCAACTTGTTTCCACGAAAATAAATATTCACTGCAAGCTCTTGTCATGAGCATTCTATTTCTTTATTTATT
Source organism: Oncopeltus fasciatus (assembly GCA_000696205.2). NCBI lineage: Eukaryota > Metazoa > Arthropoda > Insecta > Hemiptera > Lygaeidae > Oncopeltus > Oncopeltus fasciatus. The sequence goes on from KZ807061.1 coordinate 432,554, forward strand.
CGCGTCTTTATTTAGATCTGAATTCAACGAGATTATTTAGTTATTTTTTCTAATTATAAATGGATGATATTTTTAGCATATCCTTTGCAAATAGGTGAAGACGTGTAAACACTTTTCAAAAGTCGCTTCATGGTATAATGTAGTTGTTTTTAGTTCGATTTCTTTTCGTAATTCTCGTACGTATGTATGCATGTAAACAGGTCGAAGTGCAGTGGACGTCTAGGAAGATTATTGTATAAGTTTCCACATATGTAGAGAAAACTTATGCTCAGATAGAGGAAATGTCTCATACCATTTTTATATATTCATACATAAGCACAATACCCTCCGCCTCCCCCCCCCCCCAAAAAAAAGAAAGACAAAATTCTCTCCTCCACCCCTCCTAAAATTATCTGCCTGCCGATAGGGGTGGATGTGAGCTGGGGGTATGCTTACTCTCCTCAAACAGGTTTCCGCTTCTCTTCGTCAAGCCCTGTGTACCTCTTCTGCCCAGTATCCACGATTCCACATCCCAATGTCCTCGAACGTTTCTATCCCAAACACTTCGGCGAACAAAAGTCCCTAGAATCGGAATTGCTAAAACTTCTTCTTTTAGTCCCTAGAAATGTATGCTTTAGGACTCAGTTATCTGTTGTAAACGGTAAAAATGTCTATAATAACTGAATTTTTTTTTTTTGCAAAGTTTTAGATTTCAAGAGTTTCACAAATTTATAGCACACAGGCTACTCTCTCTCTTAACATTTGAAATCATTATGAATCAGTTATCGTAAAATTCGGGTTGAAAATATTAAGAACAATAATTTAGTAATAATACACAGAAAAAATATTTGTTTAATTAAACCCCTCCATGCACTTTAATTTTATTGCTTCTATATCGTAATCTAGCATAATACTAGTCTTAAGTATTTAATACTTAGCTTGAAGTAATGGATATAGAAAAAAAAAAAGGAATTTAGTGTTTTTACGATTAGCAGAACTGCGAGGGTTTTGCTCCGATGTAATAAAATTTTCATCAATAACAAGTGATTTTAATTATTTTAATTTTGCTTGAGTTTTGTCCAAAAGTGCAATTTGCAATATATTTGTTTAAAATAGAGCTTCTTAGTGAAAAGAGAAAAACTGAAATAAAGGAGTATTCGAACATAAGGACGCGATAAAGAGTAAGAACAGATTTTAAAAAAGAATAGAAAAAGCAATAAAGTACAATAATTTCATTATATATTTCATATGCCTTTTATCATAGGTACTATAATTTACTCATGACAAAAGGCATAAGTTTCTGTATTTGAAATATTCAAATGAACTTAAATAATTCTATACTTTGCAAATAGATTTGCAGACGGTGAATGCTGTTCTAGGCGTATTTTTTAAAATTCTCACTCCTGTGCATACTATACCCCATGAAAAATTAAATTTTATGCCCCTTACGGTCACAGGGACGGCCCATTTGCCTTAAAATCTTGTAAGTACTTCAGACTAGGACCTATAACATAACTGCCGAATTTTATTTTGGTAGGACACACCATCCAGGCGTATGGCGCTCTCTAGCACCACAGAGACGTACATAGTTTAAAGATTACCACATTTTCAGTTTAATTGGAAGAGTAAAACCCTCCGAATAATCGCGAATGCTCCCTATTACGTATCCAATTCCTCTTTTCACCACGATTTTAATATTCCTTTTGTTCAGGATCTAATTTCTTCCCCCTTCACTCTTCTCCCCAGTAAACTGCCATAACATCCTAATCCACTAGTACAGACCTTGTCTTTCAACTCCATCCCCTACAACCCTCCCCGTCGACTCAAACGAAGATGACCCCACAAATGTTGTAAATCATAAACAAAACCTCATATAAATGGAAAGCCAAATATTAATATTGTGAAGTTTATATATTTTGAAAATAGGAAGCCTAACTTGCATAGCTAATATCTCTCTCACTCTCTCTCTCTCTCTCTCTCTTTTTTTTTTTTTTTTTGTAAGTTTTGTAAGAGTTGATCATTAATTATCATTTATTATTTTTATTTTTTAAATGTTATAGAGTATATCATTTACACTAAAAATAATGAAGACGAGATTTTGAACTTTTCTACCCCTTTCTACCGAAATTTATATACAACGAACAGGTATACTACATGTTATTCTAGTTTTTAATCAATTGGGTAGGATCGTAGAAAAAAAAATTTAATTTCAATAAAACTTCTTGAAAACTATCTCACGTGTTGAAAGTTTAGGAGTATTGTACCATTAGATAACTTCAATAAAAAACAGGTACCAAAAAATTTAAAATTCAACAATAATCAGAGTGCAATGTAACCAATACAGTATTAGATTAACTGAAAATAAGATAATTTATGACTTTTTGACTAACTTAAGTCTATAGAACGCATGTAAAATAGTTTTTATGAAAAGTTCTAAACCCGTAAATATGTCAATGAAATTTTTGAATATAACAATTTTCTATTAAATTGTATTATTGAAATATTATATAGGTTGATTTAAAGATTACTGCGTTTTTGTTGTTATGAATAGAAGACTAGAAAGATTTTATATTTTTAATTTAAAGTAAGACAGAATTAAGATAAGATAAGCTGAAATTAGAATAGAATAGATAAGTAGGTTATAAATATCGAATAATATTTCTCTCTTCAATTAGTTGGGAAATCGAATAAATAAAACACAAAACATTGCGAACTATTCCTCGAAAATTTATTTTCTTATTTATAGATAATCAAAAGAAAGTAAAGATTTTAATAAAAATATTGAAATAAAACTAACGAAATTTTAACATTTTACTACGATATGGTTTTTATGAATCGTATTAAATAATAAAACATGAAATTTGCTTTTACCCCCTCAGCCCCATACAAAGAAAACCATTAATTTATTAAGATACGGGGGTATCTAAGAGCAAATAAAATGTAAAACTGAGTGCGTTGGTCTGAAATATTTGCCATTCGACACGTGTAAGAGTAAGGCTGATTGATCAATTTTAAACTTTTAACCCCCAATTTGACTCTTTTAGTGTCAATTGGTCGAGCACATATGAGATATGAAGTAACGCGTTGGAACAAAATCAAAATCTCATATTTTACTTATTGCCTTTCAGTCATGGAGATTACAACAGTATATTTATAATTAGGAAAATTAATGATACTATAATAATTCAAGTCCGTTGCATTTTAAAGTTGACTAGATATGTAAATATTTACATGAAATAAATTTATATTGTAGAACTGAGTTTAGGCTCTTTAGTAGTCTGATGAATTTTTTTAAATAAATAATAGTGAAAATTACAAAAATAAATTGATTGCAAAAAATATATGTAATATAAAAAAATCTAAAAATAATTTTGCGATGTTCCCTTATAAAGGTCATCTAGTTTATAGGACCGTGTGGCCTAATGGATAAGGCGTCGGACTTCGGATCCGAAGATTGCAGGTTCGAGTCCTGTCACGGTCGGATCCTTTTTTTTTTTCGTTAATTTTTTTAAAGGGTCATTGAAATAAAGATAATTTTCGGATAAAATAGATTTCGTCTATTATAGAAAGAACTTATAATAAAAACCATCAACACAATTTATTTTTAAGTATCAAATAATTTATGCTGTACTCATATTTAAATAGTTAATAACTATTAGGTAAAATATAAAATTTATGATGTAGAGCAGTGCAAAATTTTTTAGTGATTTAAGACACTTCTAATAAATATTTATAAAACTTAGAACATTTTAAAATTAGAAGAGAAAAATGAATTTTTCTCAATGATAAGTAATTGAAGTAAAAATCTCAATGGAATTTTCGAATATTACAATAATAAACTAGTTCAAGTATCAGGGCCGTGTGGCCTAATGGATAAGGTGTCGGACTTCGGATCCGAAGATTGCAGGTTCGAGTCCTGTCACGGTCGATTTCCTTTTTTTATTTGTTAATTAAAAGTTATTTTCAAATATATAATAGTGAAAATTACAAAAATAAATTGATTGCAAAAAATATATGTAATATAAAAAAATCTAAAAATAATTTTGCGATGTTCCCTTATAAAGGTCATCTAGTTTATAGGACCGTGTGGCCTAATGGATAAGGCGTCGGACTTCGGATCCGAAGATTGCAGGTTCGAGTCCTGTCACGGTCGGATCCTTTTTTTTTTTCGTTAATTTTTTTAAAGGGTCATTGAAATAAAGATAATTTTCGGATAAAATAGATTTCGTCTATTATAGAAAGAACTTATAATAAAAACCATCAACACAATTTATTTTTAAGTATCAAATAATTTATGCTGTACTCATATTTAAATAGTTAATAACTATTAGGTAAAATATAAAATTTATGATGTAGAGCAGTGCAAAATTTTTTAGTGATTTAAGACACTTCTAATAAATATTTATAAAACTTAGAACATTTTAAAATTAGAAGAGAAAAATGAATTTTTCTCAATGATAAGTAATTGAAGTAAAAATCTCAATGGAATTTTCGAATATTACAATAATAAACTAGTTCAAGTATCAGGACCGTGTGGCCTAATGGATAAGGCGTCGGACTTCGGATCCGAAGATTGCAGGTTCGAGTCCTGTCACGGTCGATTTCCTTTTTTTATTTGTTAATTAAAAGTTATTTTCAAATATATATAAAATAACATTATACTATAAAAACCTAATATCATCTGAAGCCAAATCTTTCTATATGATTTAATAATTTTTTCAAAGAATGTTTTATTATAACTGTAAAAAATAGTTTTATAAAAGAAATGTGTATTGTGTGTTATTTATTATCATTCTTTAAAACATTTGTCCAAGAATCATTGACATATGTATTAGAATTGGGACAAAAAGTATATTCTTTTCCTGCCAACAAGCGAATTTAATTAACCAAGCTTTAAAATTAAATAAGGCACCCCTCAGTTTTGATTGACATTTCCTATCAATCGGCTTTAATACCAAACAGTACTTCTTGCAATGTTCGAAAATAAAACATTAGTTAACTTATTAAAAAATACACTGGAGCCACTTGCTTTCAACTTTTTCTACACAATTTTTAATTCATTAAAAAAGGTTTCCCCACTAGGTAAAAAAAAAAAAAAAATTACAGACTTAACCAGGAATCAGGGAGAAACGACAATGCTTATAACCTACCCTGGGTTGTTAATAGTTATGATCCCAGGAATAATATTTAATATATATCAAATATATATATTGTATATATAAAATTGATAATTTTTTAATTATGTGTATGTTCGCGCCCTAATCCTCCTTTATCAGTCCCGAGCGCCCTAATCTCGGTACAGATACTCGCGGCCCTTATCGCCTAAAGCAGTTCTCCCTCACTCTAACTCCGCTTCCAGATCTCATAGGAGACACTCTGCATCCAGATCCCATAGGAACCACTCTGCTTCCAGATCTCATAGGAGACACTCTGCTTCCAGATCTCATAAGAGACACTCTGCTTCCAGATCTCAAAGGAGACACTCTGCTTCCAGATCCCATAGGAACCACTCTGCTTCCAGGAGTAGACGAAGTGTCTAACGTATCCTCCGCCACCATTTCGCTCCCTAAAAGTATTATTAATTCGTGCCGCCTTATGCGCCTCCCCGTTACAATACAGTCCATTACTCCTCGTCCACTAATGACTGCCACGCATTCCCAGAAGGTAAGTGCTCTGAATTTTTGGATTTTTCTCTGGGCCGAGTTAGAGACCTTTAATTTCAGGGCCGCTTTGGAGGAAGGACTGCAGGTGAGAACGAGGACCAAGCTGCTTGCTGAAACTAAATCGTAAGTTGTTATTTTGTTATCTATTATTTTCAATTTTTTCTTTATTTTTCTTTTATTTTTTAATATTAAATATTTATTCTTTATTAGTCACATTCGAACCAGCGAAAACGCCGCCACAGTGTATTAAATAAATATTTTTATCAATTTATAATATATAATTTTTACATGGAAATTTGTTGAACATATTTATCTAGAGAGAGAGGATATTGAGGCACAATTATGCAGCAGGGATGAACAAATAAATGGGGATGAGAGAAATTGAAGAAATCAATACAGTGAATTCCTCAAAATTATAATTGATGAATTCTTGGATTCCAAATTTCCTTTTCCTGTCATATGTATCAGAATAAATAAAGCCGTGTTCGGTTTTTTTTTTCATCTAAACTAAACAGGATGGACGCTACAGCGAAAAAATGTATTTATAATCTCAATTGATGTTTTAGGTAATCCCCCCTCCAATTTTCGTCCGAATTTCCTCAATGACGAACTTATCCTTCCTTTGTACATTTGGGAGTCCCATGCCAAATTTCATTAGGGTATCCGAGAGAAACTTCTAAACCATTAAATTCAATTTTTTTGGCTCTGGTAAATCTCAACTCTCAATTGTTCGATTTCACTTGTAACTCCTAAAATATTTCTTTTTAAAAATAATGTGTTAGCGTGCGCGCGTGATTGAGTATATTTTATAAATATAATTAATAAAATTAGTGACTGTTTTTTTAATATTATAGTAGGTAGGTTCAGTGAAAATATAGAAAATTTAAAAAATGTAATGAAAACAAGCTTATTAGATACATTTATTCTTTAATATTTATTAAAGAATAAAAATACAAAAAGTCTAATAGGTAGGATAGCACCTTATTGATGTCATGAAATAGGTAAAAACTGCATGACCTAGTTATCAAAAATTATAAAGAGTTTTTCGCAAATGAAACATTCAAATGATTATCAACAATAAAATACTTTAGGTGAACAAAATAAATCCATAGGATCTAAAATGTTGAATTTTTAAATTTATACTTTATCAAACAAAATGAAAAAAAAGGAAAAAAAAAACATGTGATCAATAATAAACAAAATTTTGCAATGCAGTGGTCCCTATAGCATGTAGAGAGAGGCGTATATTTTTCGCCAAAATAGAATTTTCAAACCCTTGGTAAAATGATTCCGTCGCGATTCCGCTGTAATGTTAGGTTATTATAGGAAAAAAGTTAATGGAATTTTAGTACGTCAATGTTGTACTAAAGCCTACGGGAAGGTGCGGAACTAGAAGGGACATTAATCCCTAGAGACATTGTTCCTTAGGCGTGAGCAGGCTTCTGTAGGGTGAAGGTGCTAAAATAAATCGATCATGGTTTCAGACTCGCCTATATCCTGCCGGCCATTCAGGACTACTCTGGCAATTCTGACAGAAAGAATTCCCGTATGTTGCCGCACAATGAGGTGAGCCCTTATAGGACCGTGTGGCCTAATGGATAAGGCGTCGGACTTCGGATCCGAAGATTGCAGGTTCGAGTCCTGTCACGGTCGACTAACTTTTTTTTTTCTTTGTGTTTCCCTAACTGATTCCAGGGGTAGCCTGCACAATGATGCGCTAAACACAGGATAAATAACAAATATTAATTTTAATTTTTTTTCGCAAAGAAAATAAGATAAAGAATTAGTAATAAAAGGAAACACTACTATATAGATTTATTAATCGCATATATGAATTAATCTATTTGCTTAATTATTGTATGTATGTAATAAGATATTTTGTAAAAGTTAATAATTAAAAAAAAATTAATAAATGTTCAAAATCTGGAAAAATAATTCTTCATTAGTACAATATACTTTTAAAATGTATATAGTTTTTTTATATACTCTGTCCCCGACTAAACTATTAAAAAAAAAAAAAACTACATTTACCAGAATTTATGGTAAATAAAAAAAATACAGTAAATCAAAATATCCCTGAAAATTTTTAGTTGAGACAAGAGCGCATATTAATAACGGAAACATTTTTCTATAACGAGAGTTTTCCTTAGCTTAAGATGGGGATTCAAAAATAGTATAAGAAGGAAAGATGTATTAGTCACATTTTACAATACCTTGTATAAATAGTTACATTTCTGTTTTTTGGTATGTAATACGTTTGCAAATGACAGGAACTGCAGAAGCATCCCCAATAGTTCTAAGACTGTGCACTAACTATCGAAGGCATTGCAATTTTTCTAGCACGAGTTTAAATTTACTCGTTAACCGTAAAAAAAAAAAAAAAAAAAAAAAAAAAAAAAAAAAAAAAAAAAAAAAAAANAGGGGGTTTAGATGGAGAACAAAACTTACATGTCTGTAATAACTTTATTTTAATTTGAATTATAAAAATGTTTATGAAACATTATTTGTGAAAAATTTTCTAATATTTATGTTCTCTAACCGAAAAACGCTTGTTAGGAAATGCATTTACGATGGCTGCTCCCACTCTTCCTTCTTGACTGGTCAAGAGTCAGGTTGACTGGTCAAAACTTTGACTCTTATTGTCCTTACCTATTATATCCTTTGTTACCCTATATTCGGAAGAGCTGTCTGCCTTCATCTAGCAGGCATTGCTCTTATCACTGACATTACAGACTTCATCCTGCTTTGAGTGGCACTTAGCACTCGATATGCTATATATGTTTTTTATATATATATATATATATATATATATATATATATATATATATATAAACATTAAAACAGATTTAAGTTAATTGAACAGAACATGAACAAAGAAAGATATCAGGCTTCAATAAAATAAAAGAATTTAATGTAAAAAATTTCTAAACTATACCTTAATCTTCAAAACAATACTATTACTTTGTTTTTAAGACATTTTTTTCTGTTTTTGAAATTTATAATTTTTGCTGTGGAATTGAAGTTTTATAACTTCGTTTAATAGGTAGATAACTTTGTAGAATTCAGAACATCATATAACTCCATGCTGTGTTCAGGCCAAAGAGATTGAGTGAGTACAACATTACTTTGCCAATGTGTTATGACAAAGGTAGACCAACGGCGCGAATATGAACTTTAATAATGGTGGGCTGAAATGGATAAGTATATCGCTAGGTAAGCTTTTTAAAGAATATACTTATTTAAAACATACTCGAAGTCACTTTATTAATCCATTTAATCAATATACAAGTTACTGTATACCATTCGAATATGTTATTTTTATACTATAGATTAAAAGTGTATTTATTCCTATTTAAATTCAGAAAAAACAAATAGCGGGCTGTGGAAATAAGGAAAACTGATTGTAATTCTGAACAGGGAGAGGATTGAAGAATAAGTCCACCCCCCCCCCCCCCCC
>KZ807061.1:441665-475156 GCA_000696205.2 Oncopeltus fasciatus
CCCCCCCCCCAGAGACATTTATAAAGCATGTAAACATTTTTCGATATCAGATGGATGGATATATTTTTATCTTTAATTTCAGCTCCCATTTGGATTCCTTCTAAGCCAAAGTATGAATATTTAATTTAACATTTTCCCAATGGGATTTGAAGTAATACATTTTATTTTTTGCAGGTAGAAATTAAATCATGGGGAAAAAACATAACAGGAAATAACAAAATAAATTTAGAAAATCCATTCCAATTTCGATTTACTTTTCTGATGTAATTGCTCATAACCCAATAGTTAGATTGTGTACCTAAACTGCCAACTCTTATGGGGATGTAGGGGTAATTCATATTTAGTATCTAATTTTCCCACAATAATTTTTTAAAGATTCAACTTCTAATTTTTTTACACAAAGCTAGATGAACAGAGACACTAGTAAGACGGAGACATACACTCTTGGGTAAATTGCTTCCCTGTGTAATATAATTAATGTTGGGTTTATGATAAGTAGAATTCATCACTGGACAAAGTTTATTTTTGTTTTACTAAAATTTAATACAGGATGAGGTTATTCGTTAATACATTTTAATTAAACGTAATGTATAACTGTGGTTTTAATCTTAGAACTATAAAATAGGGAGTATTTTCTTTAAAAGTCTAAATTAAAATAATTAAACTGAAAAACATTAACATTATAATTAAAAAGTAAAACTAGCTAAAACCTGTGGTCAGTGATTATACTGTGAGAGGTGTAAAATAACAAATCAATATCACTTATGACATTGATCGTACGAATTTCGAAAATACTCTCCCCACAAAAAAAAAATTTTTGTGGGTTTTAACTAATTATTGGGCTTAAACAGCAAATAATACATACGGCATGTAAGCGAGAAAAATAAGCTATCTCATTTTTTCTAGTTGACTCGTTCTGTTCCTAAAATTTTTCATCCTTCTGTTAATTTACTGGTGAAGATTAAGTTAACCACTTACCCCTATTTTTACTGAAATTTAAAAGATTAAATAGAAAATACAATTTTTTTAAATTTTTTAAAGGTTCTTTTTGATAGATTTATTCCTTTAATCTTCTCTCATTCAACGGATTATCTTTTAATATGAGCCAATTATTACTTCTTACTGGTTTGTACATTTGCCAAACCGGTATATTTGCACCTGCTATGAACCCTATTAATTTGAGCTACCCCTTATTTAAGTTAAATTGGGGTAGCTCTTTGTCTAGTGTCTTATATATCTCTGCCATAAGGCCATTTTGTTTTGCTTGAAAATGAAAAGCAAGAATATTTTATTCTTCAGCCGTAGAATTTTATGATTATTTTTTTAAATTTAAAAATTATTATTTTTTATTTAAAAAACAATATTCAACTTGCAAGGTAAAGTTTCTAATCCCCAGTTAAAGGGAGGATCCTTCAGCTGCCTAGGTGACATCGCGAGAGATGTAACTGGAGTACGACAAGGGTCCGTATTCAGCTCACGTTTCTTCATCTTATTTCCAGTCCTTCATGAAGGTTATCTTTACTCTCTCTGTCCGAAAGAAACAGAGTCTAACGCTGCCCCTGCTTGAATGTGTGTGCATTATTTGCCTCTTCTTTATCACACGTCTTATCTTGCTTTTCCATCTTGCAATGTCCCTACAATATCATTATTTCATGTTGCGTTGCCTTGGACGTTTTAACAGATATAAATAACTCTTTGGTAAGGGCGGGACTCGCTTATCAAGATTCCGGCCCTTTTTTCTGTACAATGAAACGGTGAAAACAATACTAAATCAATACATTAAATACAGTACATAGGATATTTAATAACTCAGTCAGTAGTGGTTTTTTCAAATTGTTGAGAAACACTTACAAGATATTTGGCTTAAAAGACTAATTAAAGAGACCTTGTGGGTTAGAGCGGACTACTCTATTAAAACGAAAAACATATAAAAATAAGTAGGACAAAACAATATGTAAGCCAGATAAAGAAAGTCTTTTGATCAGTTAATTTTTTTTTGTTGAATAATTCTTGTATATTCGGCCGGTTTGTGGGCTCACGTTTATGAACTCAATGAAAAGCCAATTTGTCTTTCCCACAATATATATTTCTCAAATACACTTTAGCGCTTTCAACCTTAAAAGGTCATCTTCAGAAGCACTACAAACAAAAAACAAAATCACTGAAGTGAATAATAATTTATATAAATCCTAAAAACTAACATTTTAAATAAACTATGTACAAATTTTTAAAAAACAANGCATAATATAATTTTTTTTTTACACTAAAATATTTTTACATCCTAAGTATAGAATTACTTAACAGTGTAATCTCAGAACGAGGTAATTTTCTTAATTATTTCTACTAATTAAAAACGCACACTTTCTCTTACAAATACGAAATTTATGTCATTATTCTCCTTAAAATGGGGAAAGTCAATAAGTTGTAAGTTCAAATAATTTTTAACAAATAGGTACAAATAATATTTTTTATTAGGAAAAGTTACAGAAGAACCAACAAAAGAAAACAGCCCAATGGTATGTGCCCAGATTTCCTATGAAAGATTTTTTCGAAGTTTTCAGCGCAGAAGTTAGCTAATTATTTTAGGATGGCCTTCTTGGGTTTCTGCTCTGAAGATGCTTTATAGTTAAAACTGTGAATTGATTGGTTTCAGTGTAAACGATATGGATTTTTCAACTCACCAAGGATTAAAAGGTAAGCTGAAACTTACCTTAATAAAAAATGATCTATTGCTATGACTACATATTACATCAACCCACATCCTGATAGTTATTAGCAAGAATAGTCAAGGCTCTATTTTTTTTTCTCGATAAAGATCATTAATAGCCTTCCCATGTTGCTTAGACAGTTCTGTTAACCCCCCACACACACACACTGGTACTTGATAGTAATCTACTAAGAGAGTCTGAAAGGGAAGGAGAATTCTTAGGAGAGGAAGAAAATCCGATTACACGAATTATAGCCGGTGAGTGATTCGGAGTTGTGAAATGCTGACCAGAGGGTGAGCTAATGGTCAGCTGGAGATGACGTGGGATTAGTGGGGCTACATCTTCACTGGGATTACCTCCTTCATCCACACACCAACATAGGATCCGTGTGTTGGGAATGTGTATTCTAAATGTAGATTGAGAGCTGAGGAGTGTCAATCCTGAATGGGCCAATAACAGGCTCTTCGGGAACCAGAGGCCTCTGCTATTATAATCTTAGAACTCAGGTCGTTATCTTCAAAAATTTCCGTCTAAATGAGAGACATTTCAAAGTAAATGAGCTTTCTCCAGTTGTAAAGGGCAGTGAGAAGTTATGTTCCACCATTAGAAGTATAAAATATAAATTCCTACATGGCTTAGATATATTGCAATATGTAAAATAACTGTACAATATTATACAGCAATACAGAGACACTAAACAACCTAACTTCACCAGAATGTCAAGTGTATAAGAATGATCTTTCTACTAAGAAAGCAAAGAAATCTAAATGAAAAAAAAAAAAACTCTGAATATAAGCTAAAAGTTGAATAAATCGTGTGAATGGCAATATGATTTATTGCCAAACGAATCTTTGATCAGTTTTTTTACACTAAATTAAATATTACAGAGAAAGAAAATAAAACATTTTACAATTCAAGGTATATACTCTCCCACTTACCATATTGTTTTGTTGAATTTGTCCTAATAACGAATAAGGTTTTTTTTAAATTTAAAAACCAAATAAGCTTAATCAAAAAACCAAAACTGATTTTTATATTAGTCCGTTGAATAAAACTAAGGGTTTCGGTAGATCTCTACTTCTAATTGTGCAAAATTTGTCTTGTAGGGTCTGGAATATGTCTTTTCCTAATAAACAGATCTGGGTTGAGTGTCATAACGACAGGTACAGAAAATTATTTTTAATCAAACTTAAAATATCAGGTAATCCCTACTCGTATTTAAAACTATTTTGCCCAATAAAGAAATTAGCCTTTCGTTTTGCACTTAATAGCTATATGCCGAGTTCCACTAAGAGAAACTAAATAATGTGGCCTATAGAGCTCCCATAAACATATAGATCAATATATTTATTATTTTTTCTAAGAAAAAATCCAAAATATGTTTTGAAAACATTTTTAATAGCTGGATTCCTTAAGAAGTAGCTAAAAATATATGCTTCATAATTCTAAAAATAGAAATATTTTGCTTATGCTTTCCTCTGAAGACCTCGTTGCCAATACAAAATTCTCTTCGAAAACTGAGTAGTTCTTCATCACAACATTAGCTAATCATGATTTGAATTTCATTAGAAGCCAATATAATGTGGATTTATCGTCTCATACTGACCGGCTATGCCATGTAATGCAATGCTTCACAAGCTGCAGTATACGCAATATAACGGCATACAAAGCAACCTCCACACACAAACAACTACGCATATTGCAGAAACGAAAACAATAAAATAGTGAAACGAAATAAAAATTAAATGATGATTTTAGTTGTGGTATATTATCCAACGTTCAATTTTATACAAAATGTGCAAGAGAGTTTAAAAAAAAAAATCTTGCTAACTCAGCCGGGACTCGAACCCGGGTCTCCTGTTTTTCGGGCAAGTATGCTGGCCACTAAACCACCAAGGCTAGCTAGGTAATCTCTTCTAGCCTCCGCACAATTTACTCCGAATCTAAACCCCCAAGTAACACGAATATATCGTCTTATGCTCGAAGGAGCTAACATTAAACTCTCATTTTTCCCATATTTCTTTTTTTAAATAATAATTTTATTTATGGTAGCAATATTTTTTATTCTTACTCCCTTGTATTTCTTGTATGAAATAAAACTTATTTTGGATCAAAATAGTTTCCTGACTATGATTATAAATGAAACAATGTCTCAAAAATACAATCATGAAATATTTAAAAATTATTAAATTCATATCAGTTAGCTCATTTCAATAATAACGTACTAGAGTTGTTACGAGCTAAAAATTAAACGTTTATGCTCAAATACCATTTAAGTTTTAGATAAGGTGGTAAATTTTATTTTATTTTTAGGGAATTTTTATTACTTTTATCTTTAGAAGAGTCACTTGAATTTCTATTACTTTTAAAAGTCATATTAGGAACTGGCTGAAAATAAAATAAATTAAATAACGTAATTCGAACAATACAAAAGGTAGAAAATTAATTCAAAAATGGGGTAAATAATAATATACAATTTTGGCTAACCTAATCGATCAGTAATTTTTATATTTACTTGTTGTTTTAAGATGTTGTAAAGTTAATTTATAGTATATTAAAGCTAAGCGGTAAATGTTAAAAATCAGACACAAAATGCCAAAAAGCGAAATAAGGGTGAAACATCATAATAGTAATAATTCATTTATACACTTCTATAGCTTAAATAATAATAATAATAATANTTCATAATAATAATAATAATAATAAAAAAAAAGTCTCAAAAACTACAGAAATTAAAATACTACATAACAAATATATCTTTCAATAAATTATGAAAAATGTTACACTTTTAAAACTGATGTCTGAAGAACAGCGAAAAGCAGTACATTTTCAAGGAATTAGAATGCAAATCCGTAATATCCGTTAAGCTCTGCGGGTTTAGCAGAAACACAATAATTGGCGCTTTGCTTATAGAACACATTGATCACACTTTATCAAAACTGTGACGTCTGTGACTGTCTTTACAATATCTGTGGAAATATCCACCCTTTTATCTATAGATGACCATATTTAATGAAATAGTGGAACGTTTAACTTAATTACTATTCAACATTAATCATGTACAAATATATTTAACTTCTTTTTTTTTTTTTTTTTTTTTTTTTTTCAATGGAGTTAACGTTACAGTAGACTACAATAAACATCGATAACATAATCTCTGACACATATTCTAAATAATTCAAATTTAAAATAGCAATGAGTGCATGATTATCTCTACTAATCATTTACACAAACCTAAATAAAGGATGTCAAGCGATAACTATCTTATAGCAACAGCATCATCACAAAAACGCTAGGGGCGCCAGGCTAGTTCAGGGGATCCGTACGGGTCTAGCAATCCTGACGCCGCGGGTTCAAATCCCGCCCAGGTCAATCTTTTATTTATAATATAGAAGCTTGTCCTGAGCCATGGGTGTTTAAAATAGGGTGGCAACCTAGATAGCCCCTTCCTCCATGACCCTAAGTGGTTGAATGGAAGGCTAACACGCAACAAAAAAAAAAAAAAAAAAAAACGCTCAATTTAATTGACTGGTCCAGGGGTTTTCGTTATCCTCTTCCAAAGAGAACCACTGAATTCAGCCTTTTAAAGAACGCCGTTTTAGGATAAAGGATTCGTTTGGTGCTGTCAAATTTGGTACTGCGTGTTCGAGTCCCATCCCGAACAGCTATTTAACGAAAAATAATTCGCAGTGACATTTGTATTTAGAATTTAATGGCGTCTTGTTGACAGGTCTTATTTTAAATTTAGCTTAATTTAAAAAAAAATATTATTAAACCTCTTACCACTTTGAAGGAAACTGAAATATTTACAGAATAGATTTTTTTAAATAATTAAATAAGAAATCATTGACGTCATGTTACATTTTAGGTTATGCAAATGAGTGCGAGTGACTGTAAGCGCTCTAACTTCCGGTAGATTTTTTAAATAATGAAACCGGATTCAGTACTTAAGCATTCTTTTTTGCATAAGTTTTTCGTTTAGATCTTTATTGGTTAAAATCGGTTGAGAAGGATGAGGGGGGGAAACGAAAATCTTTATTATTATTATGATTACAAAAAAAAATTGTTAAACGAAATAGGTATAAATGTAATTTAAAAAAATTTATAATCTATTAAAATTTTCAAGCAAACCCACATTAAGAAAAATTTAATAATTTAATTTAGACTGTTGGGATTGCCTTCTTGCTTTTAAAACCTTTATAGCATTGCAGTATTAAGTCTTTTTGTTAAAAAGCTTGATCCTTCAAGCATTTTTAACAATAAAAGGTAAAATAATCAAACATTTTCAACAAAAAGACCTATCTTACAGCGAATTATTGTTCGTTTAAATTTTTTAGTTTAATGAGATTGAGAAAAGGAGGGTTTAAGAAGAAATTCGCTAAATATAACGTTCCAATCAAAATAAACAGAAGCTGAACAGATTTCTAAACCTAGAAGCACCGTGAAAAAACGGGCTCTTATAACTGATTGTCCAGGAATGTTGACAAGAAGCCGCTGAGATCTGCACCAAATTAGCAATAGCTTATCCTATTCTTGGTGATATGAAAAATATAAATAAATAATCCTATTGTTTTGAATGGAAAATTAAAAAAAAAAGAACAAATAAAAAAGAAGTCCATAAATATATCAAGAATTTTTAGCTCTTAGTATACGTCAACTTTTAAGAATGTTTTTCAATTGATCTTATTTAACGATAAGAACAAAAAGGTTGAAACTAAATTTAAAAAAAAACAACCTTTTTTTAAAATATATTTTCGATAGATGTAGAATGTCCGGAGGGGGGGGGTGGAGAAGAGGGGGTAATTAATCAATTTAGCTAAAAAGGATCTTTATTCTTTGCTTTGACCAAATTTATCGGACGACTATTTTTCTGCCAAAATTATATTTTCCAGGCAATATGACTACTTACTATTTTCTGCTAAAACATGTTCCTTGAGCTACCGTAGTTATTTACGTACAGAACTCCCTTCCTTTTGACCGATTTCAGATAGCGAACACATCCAAATCTTTCCATAAAAAGAGACAATTTTTATATTTCGCTTTTATTTAGCAAAAAAAAAAAAAAATGAAAGAGAAAAATATCTCAGCACACAGAGAAGGTAGGACCCACACGAGTTCTTGTGAAGTCGTGGCCCACTGCACACTAGAAAAAGTATGACTGGTCTGTCTTTATTTAAATAAATAAAAATATAAGGGACCTTATGACTCGTAAACACACACACACTCACACCATGATGAACAATTGCGAGTTTAGCTTTATCCAAGGGAGCGAAATATATGAAGATATTTATCAAAATTCGTTTCACGTAACTGATTATTCAAAATAGATTTTACAATGTGAACATTGTTTAATACATAAATTTCAGGAGATTAGCGAAGGTTTACCCATAGTTTTACGTATTATATATGGATGGGCTAATTACAGTTGATGTTAATACATTTATGAATTCCTTCTGTTCCGGGAATGCCGGAACAGCAAAACAGGGGGATGTATTATTTCAGTGTATTGTTTTCCGTGTAGAGTATATTTGTATATTAGCTTTAGAATGCTAATGAAGTGTACAACTCCAGCCTATTTACTTTTGTCTCGCTATAAAATTTACGCAACTTTGTTTTAAAAATTTGTAAAATTCTGATAAAATAAGACACTTATAATATCATTCACTTTTAAGTGTAGAGCTTTTGAAATAGTCTGATATCATGTAAATTTATGGATTTATAATATAAATTTCATTATGTTCCCTTGGAATAATGCATTCATATTTTTGAACGAGAAACAAATTGTAGATTAAGAGATTTTTTTTCAAGAGAAGGAATGAACTGTTATGAAGCTATAATGATGAATTTTTTCCTAAGTTGGTAATGCCAAGCGTTCTTTATTTAAATTAATATCCTGGAATTCTTTCGAGACCTACGATTACATTATCTGAGCTCAGGATTATATTATGTGTAAGTGTACTTAGCAAATCCACTTTGTTATCTCAGGTGACAATCTCCTGGTCATCAAATATCATACTAGAAGGAGTTTTCAATACATTTTCACAAATTTCTAACCCCTCAGCTGATTACTAAGGGGTAAATTTGCGAAGGACCAGTCCATTGCTCTTTTCCACCTTCTTCGTATCATTCGACACACCACACCTGTGGACGGATTTGACTCAAAACTTCCTGATAAACCGTATCAATAACCAATAATATGATAAGACCCAGAGGTTTTCTTCTTTTCCAACGTCTCCTTTCCTAAATTTTTCGAACCAACGCCGCGCAGTGCGTTGGTCGAGAACACCGTCCCCTTCATATTTAATATATTTAAATATATTTAAGAGTTGGTTTAGCGGCAGTGAATTTTTTTCCCACCAATTTCTTAAAATTACAAGAATCTCGTAGGAAACTGTCATGTTTCTTCTTTAAAACAAATAACTAAACTCTGGTTTCTTTTTTTAGAGGTTGAATGGGATTTAACAAGTTTGTATAATGCTCTCAAAAGATTGGTAAGTATTGAATAGGATTAAGACGTTTACAGTCCTTTGAAATATTGAATTAATAATATTTTGACGAGTTACTTTAGTGACAGTGAATTTTTTTATTTTTTTTTCACTAATTCCTCTAAATTACAAGAATCTCGTTGGAAACTGTCATGTTTCTTCTTTAAAACAAATAACTAAACTCTGGTTTCTTTTTTTAGTGGTTGAATGGGATTTAACAAGTTTGTATAATGCTCTCAAAAGATTGGTAAGTATTGAATAGGATTAAGACGTTTACAGTCCTTTGAAATATTGAATTAATAATATTTTGACGAGTTACTTTAGTGACAGTGAATTTTTTTTTTTTTTTTTCACTAATTCCTCTAAATTACAAGAATCTCGTTGGAAACTGTCATGTTTCTTCTTTAAAACAAATAACTAAACTCTGGTTTCTTTTTTTAGTGGTTGAATGGGATTTAACAAGTTTGTATAATGCTCTCAAAAGATTGGTAAGTATTGAATAGGATTAAGACGTTTACAGTCCTTTGAAATATTGAATTAATAATATTTTGACGAGTTACTTTAGTGACAGTGAATTTTTTTTTTTTTTTTTTCCACAAATTCCTCAAAATTACAAGAATCTCGTTGGAAACTGTCATGTTTCTTCTTTAAAACAAATAACTAAACTCTGGTTTCTTTTTTTAGAGGTTGAATGGGGTTTAACAAGTTTGTATAATGCTCTCAAAAGATTGGTAAGTATTGAATAGGATTAAGACGTTTACAGTCCTTTGAAATATTGAATTATTAAAACAGGCAATTTTTTTATACATCTTTTTAGAATCTATAACAGTGAGACGAGTAAAAAACGGTACATCCAATGAAGGACTTTGAAGAAAACTGTATATTGAAGTAATTTCTTTTCGGGAGATGGATATAGAAAATTGTTAGAGTTATTACTAGGACATATATATTCAATGTAGCGTTTTATGGATTTATAATGAAGATGAGAGCGATGTCTTAGAGGAGCTTGATGCACATTCGAAGAGCCAAGACCTGACTCGCTATTCCATTCGTAGAGCAGTAACATGACGAATAGCAACTCAAGAAATACTACAGTTCATTCTCAATGAAATGGGAGGAGTTTACGCCGGGTCATATTGTAATGCCGCCTCATAAAACTCTAGTGCTCCCAGAGGTTGTTCTAATGAATTACTGACGTAAGATTTGATTCATGAACTCCTCCTAGGCATTAAGGATCGAGGACCCGTAAAAGGAACCGCCTTTATGACGTCGTAAAGCGAACTTAGTCTGACGGCTGGGGAGGGCTTAACTTAGCCGGCTCGAATTACACTTAGTACACTTTCTGTGGATCTCCCCAATTGGCCTACACTATTGTTTAAATTTTATGCTCACCATTTCAGTAATAAATCAACAGCATCTTCACAGACCTCCTTAAAGAATACAACCAACGTAAGACAAATTTAGAGTTATTTACCGTTTCTTTTTCCGGGTTGAACCGTGTCAAGTTGTTGGTAGTTGTCGAGCTTTTGCACATCATGTGATGGCTTCTTCAGGGCTGAATAGAGAATGAGAGCTGTAAAAGAGAGATTTAAAAAATCCAGGTGGTATATATATATATATAGANGGTTTTTAAATCTCTCTTTTACAGCTCTCATTCTCTATTCAGCCCTGAAGAAGCCATCACTTGATGTGCAAAAGCTCGACAACTACCAACAACTTGACACGGTTCAACCCGGAAAAAGAAATGGTAAATAAATCTGACGACCGTCGAAGCCTAAGTGAACATCAAATTTAGTGTTATTTAAACGTTAAGTGCGGGTTACACTAGCAGACATATCCTGTTTTAATTTTTTTATTTTTTATTTAATATATTATTTTTGTGAAGTGGAGTCGATCATCACCTAGAAACTACGTAAATCTACGTTCCCATTGTACATTTTTTTTAATAAATAAAAATAAGCGCCAATAACGCCAGCAGTTGACGTGTAGAAAAGAAAAGCATTGGATTTTTTATGTAAAATATGTATTTAATATAGTGTAACGAGATTCATAATACTCAGTTTTAGTAAAAATTCCGACTGTTGAACCGTGATAACGTTGATTCTATCTAAATCTAAATAACAAATCTTAAGAAATTCTAAAATCCTATAAATTCAAAATAACTTTTTTATAGTTACTATATTTGATCCGTTTAAGTACAAATTACGTACGATGGTCCTATAAAAAATATACATATGTGTGTGTGTGTGTGTGTGTGTGTGTGTGTGTGTGTGTGTGTGTGTGTGTGTGTGTGTGTGTTTTACAAGCAGCTATGTATGATAGTTAGTACAACTGACACTTTGAAAAAAATAAATTAACAGAGTAGAGAATATGTTGGGGTCCAGTAAAAATTGATAAAAGAAAAAAAATACAATAAAAAAACAAATGACCGATGGTCTTGCAGATCTGTTTTAGGTGTCCAGATGTCCCATCACGTCTTCATGATAGTCCTGAAGAAGGCTTAAAATGTAAGCCAAAACGTCGGCAGATAATAAAAAATACATTTCAATAAATTGTATTTCTTTAGATCAACCTTAGACTATACCCTAATAAATTAGCTAATAATATCCACCAAGGTAAAAAAAACAAAAAAACTCTCATTTGTACTAATGAAGCTTGATTTTTCAGATATCTTACTCCTAGTTGTGTGATTTTACTCTTAATGTGACTTACTGATTCACAAAAACTTCACGCTTGTATCATGCGGTAGTGCCTTTACAATCACGTTTACAGTGAACCTTCACTTCTGATTATGTGATTTATAAAAATAACTGTTACTCACTTATTATTTACGCTTAGAATGCTGATTTGTATTCCGATAATCTCGAACTTTTTGCCACAACTCCGCATATGTAATTTTATGTCAATGGCCTCGAGTTATTTATAAATTTTCACTCCCCAAAATAACTAATTGCAGCTATCGGTACATAAAAAAAATTATTATTAAATTATATTGACACATTTCAATTTAGGTGCTACCGAGATATTCTAAAAAAGAAAGCATTATATACTATCGTTGATCGATAATATAATTTTGTTGACGAAAAGAAAAAAAAAAAGAAAATGAGACTAAAATTAATGATTTAGTAATGGTGAAAGGTTTAAAGAAGTAAGCTGAAAATTATAACATATAATAATGATTTACAATAAGGTGATAACTCCGAATTTGCACACTTAGTTAGCTAAGGTTTCCATGTTAATATCATATTCGCCTATTCCATACACGAATTATTTACATGATCCTCGGATCTTTCAAGGCAGAGTTCATTATGTACAGTATCATGAAAATTCAATAAAATATGTTCGACTTACTTGGAGGTTCCTCTTCAGGACTTGTATCTTCCCCTGCGTCAGCTGACATCAAATTCACAGAGAGCTTGGGTATTTCTGAAAATATAAATTGCGGGCTTTAGTCATCCACAATCAAACAGAAACAATCTATGGGAAAATTAATTACATTTTTTTTATTATTAAAATATGTGTTACCAAAATACAATAACAAAATATGAATATTAAAAAAAGCGCAAAATAAAACACAATTAATGAGATAAATATCATTATGATTCATATTCATGAATAAATACTAGAAAAGATTTTTGTTTTGCAAAATGATAACTAAGCTATAAAACGATACAGGGAATGAGTGGACCACATATCTTCTCTAGATTATAACAAAAAGTGTTGTGTTGTACAAAATCGTATTTAAAGTAATACCAAAATACCATTCAAATCTCTGGCTTATATAGGTTTATATATATTCATTTTTTCTAACAAGAATCGGTCAGTTGATTTGATGTTAAAGCAATTTTTTTTTTTCATTTTTTAATAACTTAAGACATGTTTCAGTTTAACTACTATTTAAGAAGATACAGCCCCTAATTTGTCATTCTATAAATTATAATATATAATGTAGACCAGGCTCATAATTATTTAACTACTACCTATATGAATATATTTTTTTAGCATTACTCTGATAACAATGTGAATGGATAAATTATTAAAATTACAAACACTCAATATAAGACAGGAGGTAGTTAGTGCTATTAAACATTTAAATAATTATTAGCTATTTATTAAATTCTTATCCTCAGAGCTTAATTTTTTAAAATTAAGGTTAATCGGATTTATTCATTCGTTGAACTGAGTTTGTGAATGGATCATATGCTTCGTCGTAAGTGAACAGATCGCCATCTGTGGGGTGTTGTGTGCCAAGTGTTAGAAAGGCTCTGTTATGGGACAAGCTTCATTATCTATTCCAGATCACGAGGCCTTCTATCGCCTTCCTTCTCTTTGTATCCCAGCCCGGAGGGAGGAAGAAGGCAGGGAAAAAAGAAGGGGGCTTGCTATACAAAAGTGAAAGAAAGGGAATAGGCCAGAGAGAGAGAGAGAGAGAGTGACGGGTTAGAAGAGTGTGTGGGGGAGGGGGAGAGGACACGTCACGTTCTAGAGGGTATGCCATGAACACTTGTCGAAACGACCGGCCGAGAGAGTGTGCAGGTCAGAGGCGAGGAAATGGCTAGCCATAAACCTCCCGGCGTAGCCAAGGATTCAAACGCGACCACCCATACACAAAATGCGATTGGCGAGGGTACTGCACTAGCTGCATGTCTGGAGGTAACGGTCGCTTACTGCGACTACGAGTGGAACCCTCTAACCTTCACAGCTCAAGATGAAAATAAGGAAATCAAAATTAGTCCTGAAATTTAATAAATATAAGAGATCAAATGTTCTTTATTAGAAATCACTATTGTTTAAATTTTATGCTCACCATTTCAGTAATAAATCAACAGCATCTTCACAGACCTCGTATTAAGTCTTTTTGTTAAAAAGCTTGATCCTTCAAGCATTTTTAACAATAAAAGGTAAAATAATCAAACATTTTCAACAAAAAGACCTATCTTACAGCGAATTATTGTTCGTTTAAATTTTTTAGTTTAATGAGATTGAGAAAAGGAGGGTTTAAGAAGAAATTCGCTAAATATAACGTTCCAATCAAAATAAACAGAAGCTGAACAGATTTCTAAACCTAGAAGCACCGTGAAAAAACGGGCTCTTATAACTGATTGTCCAGGAATGTTGACAAGAAGCCGCTGAGATCTGCACCAAATTAGCAATAGCTTATCCTATTCTTGGTGATATGAAAAATATAAATAAATAATCCTATTGTTTTGAATGGAAAATTAAAAAAAAAAGAACAAATAAAAAAGAAGTCCATAAATATATCAAGAATTTTTAGCTCTTAGTATACGTCAACTTTTAAGAATGTTTTTCAATTGATCTTATTTAACGATAAGAACAAAAAGGTTGAAACTAAATTTAAAAAAAAACAACCTTTTTTTAAAATATATTTTCGATAGATGTAGAATGTCCGGAGGGGGGGGGTGGAGAAGAGGGGGTAATTAATCAATTTAGCTAAAAAGGATCTTTATTCTTTGCTTTGACCAAATTTATCGGACGACTATTTTTCTGCCAAAATTATATTTTCCAGGCAATATGACTACTTACTATTTTCTGCTAAAACATGTTCCTTGAGCTACCGTAGTTATTTACGTACAGAACTCCCTTCCTTTTGACCGATTTCAGATAGCGAACACATCCAAATCTTTCCATAAAAAGAGACAATTTTTATATTTCGCTTTTATTTAGCAAAAAAAAAAAAAAATGAAAGAGAAAAATATCTCAGCACACAGAGAAGGTAGGACCCACACGAGTTCTTGTGAAGTCGTGGCCCACTGCACACTAGAAAAAGTATGACTGGTCTGTCTTTATTTAAATAAATAAAAATATAAGGGACCTTATGACTCGTAAACACACACACACTCACACCATGATGAACAATTGCGAGTTTAGCTTTATCCAAGGGAGCGAAATATATGAAGATATTTATCAAAATTCGTTTCACGTAACTGATTATTCAAAATAGATTTTACAATGTGAACATTGTTTAATACATAAATTTCAGGAGATTAGCGAAGGTTTACCCATAGTTTTACGTATTATATATGGATGGGCTAATTACAGTTGATGTTAATACATTTATGAATTCCTTCTGTTCCGGGAATGCCGGAACAGCAAAACAGGGGGATGTATTATTTCAGTGTATTGTTTTCCGTGTAGAGTATATTTGTATATTAGCTTTAGAATGCTAATGAAGTGTACAACTCCAGCCTATTTACTTTTGTCTCGCTATAAAATTTACGCAACTTTGTTTTAAAAATTTGTAAAATTCTGATAAAATAAGACACTTATAATATCATTCACTTTTAAGTGTAGAGCTTTTGAAATAGTCTGATATCATGTAAATTTATGGATTTATAATATAAATTTCATTATGTTCCCTTGGAATAATGCATTCATATTTTTGAACGAGAAACAAATTGTAGATTAAGAGATTTTTTTTCAAGAGAAGGAATGAACTGTTATGAAGCTATAATGATGAATTTTTTCCTAAGTTGGTAATGCCAAGCGTTCTTTATTTAAATTAATATCCTGGAATTCTTTCGAGACCTACGATTACATTATCTGAGCTCAGGATTATATTATGTGTAAGTGTACTTAGCAAATCCACTTTGTTATCTCAGGTGACAATCTCCTGGTCATCAAATATCATACTAGAAGGAGTTTTCAATACATTTTCACAAATTTCTAACCCCTCAGCTGATTACTAAGGGGTAAATTTGCGAAGGACCAGTCCATTGCTCTTTTCCACCTTCTTCGTATCATTCGACACACCACACCTGTGGACGGATTTGACTCAAAACTTCCTGATAAACCGTATCAATAACCAATAATATGATAAGACCCAGAGGTTTTCTTCTTTTCCAACGTCTCCTTTCCTAAATTTTTCGAACCAACGCCGCGCAGTGCGTTGGTCGAGAACACCGTCCCCTTCATATTTAATATATTTAAATATATTTAAGAGTTGGTTTAGCGGCAGTGAATTTTTTTCCCACCAATTTCTTAAAATTACAAGAATCTCGTAGGAAACTGTCATGTTTCTTCTTTGAAACAAATAACTAAACTCTGGTTTCTTTTTTTAGAGGTTGAATGGGATTTAACAAGTTTGTATAATGCTCTCAAAAGATTGGTAAGTATTGAATAGGATTAAGACGTTTACAGTCCTTTGAAATATTGAATTAATAATATTTTGACGAGTTACTTTAGTGNTATATATATATAAACATCTAATGTATTACTGTCATACCTTGTATTATCCGTCTTCATTGGTTTCTGCAAACCATCTGTTGACGAGCGCTTTCGGACATTGTCCATCTTCCTGCCGAATATATGCGCATGTATTCGGCCAGAAGATGGACTATGTCCGAAAGCACTCGCCAACAGAAAAGGGTTTGCAGAAACCAATGAAACGAATAATAGAAGGTATGACAGTTCTATATTCATTGCTGGTGGAAATAACCTTTTAGATTATTTATCTATTGTATTACTTTAGCAATACTTCGTCATAATTCTTCAATCACGAATAGTCTATCAAATATGGTTTTAATAAATTATCAAGGCTACATCAGTTTATCTTTATTTTTCCTTCACTATGAACAATATGTTTCTTAGTTGTATCTTTCAGAAGCTGTGCGAACTAAGTAGTTTGTCCATGTTTCATTAAAGATCATATAAATAGGAGAAAAAAAGAAAAGAGTTATAAGTGTAAAAGGCGAGGCCACTAAGGAATATTTGAGAAGGAGATTGGGGAAATCTAGGTTATTCATTTTTTAAATACCTATCTTAAAAAGAGTTTTTTTTTTTTTTTAATATTCTAAAGATCGATGATAAATATTAGAAAATAAAATTTTAAAAATGTAAAGGATTTTAAAAATCATTAAAATTTTTTCCTTCGCCATAAAAAGCTATGGATTGGGTGGAGGGGGGCTATCAACAGGTGCCATCCAATTCTGAACACTTGTGGCACACACTTAGCGTATTACTCGATAAACCTCTGTCAAGGGTTGGAATGGAACCCACAGAGTCAGGCTTGGAGGACCAAAACAAATCCGTTAGGTCACAATGGTCGTTTCAAATATTTGATCTTTTCATCAAATTAATAAAGTATAAACAACTTTCCACGCCAAGATCTTGTCTACGAATCAGTACACAACCGAAAGTAGAGTTATGGACAGATGTCTGACACACAACATTCCACTTCGTTTGTACATTTTCGTCAAATTCAATATATTTAACAAAAAAAATTATTTATAAGTTTATTAATGATTAATAATTTCTAATGTGTTTATTACCATAATTTTTAATTTAATTCCTAATCAAGAAACTGGAAGGACTAAGGGAGATACGATAATAAATTATTATGCAATGGAAGCCACATAAATAGCTCTAAATAATGATAATTAATATCAATCTATTAATTTTAAGACAATATCATAACTTTCTGTTTTGGATAAAATTTAATGAAAATTATTAATCGCTTTTTATATAATGCTACAGTGGTTTTGGTAGGCGTAGATTGGTAGTTGGTATAATTAAGTTTTCTTCCACATTTTACACCTTGGACTTCGGCTTTGTTGGGTGCATGATGTGCATTTCTTGCTGGACTTTGCTCATTCTTAATGTTCCATAGTTGGGTGGAAGGATGGGATGGACGTGACTGGAGTCTAATTCTCTATTCTTCTTGCGCATTTTTAGAGGTGTGTTTTACATATTTGAAAATTTCATCCGAAAACACTTAATTGTGTGACAACAGTTTTCGATTTGAAAAGATTATACTTCAGGATCAAAATCTGCCTTTTCACGCCTTTATAAATTTGTATTACATGTAGGTAATGACCCAGAATTATTTATTTTTAAAACGATATAAATAAGTTACCTCGTGCTTATGTTCTTAGTTTTAGAAAATATGTTGTTCAAATTTCCAACTGTTTATAAAGTAAGTTATTAGAAAATTCTATTAATTTAGAAAATGAGTTACCTATGAATTAATAAAGTCACTACTTTAGAAAATAAGTTGTTAGAAAACTCAAATGTCTTAAAAGTAAGTTATTAGATTGTATTAATTTAGAAAATAATTTTCATCCTACCTAATAAATATGTTTACTGTTTCAGAAAATAAATGTTGGGTTTTTTTAATGTTCACAGGAGCTTTAATAATGTAATTTTTTTTTCAAAATGACTGCTTAAAAAAGACTGAAATATTAAAGAATTTTAATCCTTTGAAACTAAGTTAGTAACTGCAGAAGAGTAACCAGCTATTTTGAAATTTAATTTTAAGGAAAAGTGTACAAATGAATAATAAAGTAAGTTTTTTTCAATCCTGAAGTTAAGAAAAGAGGCTTAAGAGAATGACTAGCCCAGCCCCAAATGATTGCCTCGTACGTCATATCCGGGATCATCCAATGTCTTGAGTCCAAAGAAGATACCTTTCTCTCCGTCACTATTTCGACGCCAACGGCTTACGGAGTAATTCTATAGATTTCGGTGGATATGCGCCTTGTTAGTACTTCGAGAAGCTTTGCGAGACGACAACTATTGCCCACATGTTATGTAGTGGGAGTCCTTCAAGCGAGTCCCACGACAGAGAAACTCGATTACGACGAGCTGCTAGAGTGTATTACGAACAGATCAGTAGTACGGCTTACAGCTGAGGCTCAAAGAGCCACTAAAAGAGTATGAAGCTGACATTGCTCGTCTACAGGGGAACATCTATCCCCTACTCAGGGAGGACTTATCGGATGCTGGTAGTCGGCAAATACCTGGACGGACTGAGCAGGGCTGTAATGTACCAGGCGATGACCCACAGAGATGCAATAACCGTGGCTATGGCGTCCGAAGTTGTAAAAGGAACAGTGCGAGGTCAATCTAGGGGTTATTGCGAATGCGAGGTCTGAAGCGGTCCCAGTATCGAAGACATAGTAAAAAGGGTTTAGGAGGCCATCAAAAGAAGTAAGAAGAGAGATTCTTTGTCGGATCTTTGGTCAGATCGGATATCCAAGGAACAAACGTATCAGAAAGAAACATTTTAATTCTACAGCAATTCTAATTGTAATTTTATTATATATTATTAGTATTTTTTTAATAACTCTTATGTAACCACTTAGGGTCATTGTGGGAGGAGCGATCTATAAGTTGCCATCCATTCCAAACATCCATGGCTCTGGACAAGCTATTATTTATTGATAAAAGCTTGCCCATGGCAAGATTTGAACTGGCAGCGCCAGGATTGCGAGACCCCAAACTGATCCCTATCTTGACGCCCCGTATTATAAGTTGAAAGCCCAGAAATTTTATTGTACACTTTTATACGGTAATTATTTATTTTTATTAAAATTCTTAGGCTTTATTAGAATTAGAACAGTACATATTTTTGTATGTGTGTGTGTGTGTCTGTATGGTGGAACGTAGTAAGTTTACTTTGCAAGCCACTGGACAAGCCAGTTAATTACTGAAACCGATCTAGAGGGCCAGAGAGGTTTTTGAGGAGAATTGAAATTTTGAAATTTAAACATTTTTTTATTTTTGCTTTACAAAAAAGGTACGACTAGTAAAATATACTTATATAATATTTAGGGGCTTTAGAAGAACATAATAATTAATAAACCTTTTGTTTTTGTTTTTTTTATAGTTCAGAAAAAATCTTAATTAATTAATCTTGTTAGGTATAAAATTTTTATGAAATATAAAGCCGCCTATTACATATTAAGGAATGTAACTACGAAAGTTGAGCACCTCAATTACTCTCCTCTCCCAGTCATTCCAGAAGCAGCCTTAATGATCTATGCTTTTACAATAAAACTCTCTCCGACTTCCTACTGTCATTGTATAACTTGGTGCAATAAAAATATGTTACCTTTGAAATTAGAATAAAATTAAGATTGAAGAGGGGCATTACACGGAAGCCTTAAACCATCATTTTGTAAGTCATTGAAGTATAATATTCACTGTTAAATTGACATATCACGATTGAAACTAAATTATTCTTGCTATTAAGCATTATTAATTATTATAATTTTTTATTATAGACACACTAGATTCTTGTATCTTCCGCTTTTATAATTCGTTAATTAATATGGATAAAATAGTGTGCAGCCACTATGTTAAGCACTATTTATTATTGTTAATAATTTAAACTACAAGGAGATCCTTCACTTTCATTATTCAAATTTCAGCACACACAAAATTTTAATATCGTTTGATCTTGGTAAGAACACAGAAAAATCATAGAGAAGCGCCTACAAAAAACACACAAAAGATTATGTGTAGCCAGGAGAAACAAATAATGGTTAGAATTCATTCCTATTAAACTCCTAATTTCATTAGACTTAAAATTTGTATATTTGCTTACTAGAATGGCTTTCACAAACGTGTTGAATACGAGAAAAAAAAAGAAGGAATTTCCCCATAGTGCATATGGGCAACAACCCTATAACCATAAATTATTAACTTTTAACAGGTTAGTTCTGTGTTCAAAATAACCTTACGTAATTTCAAATCGACATAAAGTATGAGGGCTCGTTTAGGTTTTCTACATGAGAAACTTGAGATAAATCTGCTAATAGCTAATAAATATACTTGGAAATGAGTAAACGTATTCTTGGGTTTCCTGATGAAAAGAAAACAAGAAAAAGTTTCTTTTACCAAATAAGTTATTAAAAATTGTCCTTTATTACCTTTTTGGTCGATTACACGATATTAATAGGGTATTTGAAACAAAATAATTGGAATTCCAAATTCAGGACGTTTTTATGGTGTAAAAGGAATAAGACTCCAGGAATAATTCCGCTCGAGCAGAGATTGGTTGTTCTCGCACCCATAAAATACTCTAATTGGAATGAATGGCACTATAAGTGACCTCGCGGCTCTTAATTCGCCATCAGTGGAACGTTAAGACTCGATGGGAGAGCGATAGTGGAGTCGATCGGCTGCCCACACATGCTCTCACCGCTATCGGCAGACGACATCTCGCAAGAGGCCTTCCCTCCTCCTCTTCTTCTTGTTGTTCTTGCGGTCAGATTTATTTTATCAGCTGTCAGTAGCGTATCCGCTGCAAGTGTGGGCGCCGGCCGACGTCCCAGATACCCACTCCATCAAGGTATGCTCTTTCTGTGTGGACGAGAAGTGGATCATGCCGAATTAGGGGAACCTTTAGTCAGACCGGCCGGTGGGTCTACTGGACCTGATGCACAATGATCTCCGAGTATCTGAAACCTCATGGTATCGATGCTTCGATTATTTGAGTATTTCAGTAAAGCAGGAAAAGGAGAAGGCTGAATACCGAAAGGCAAGCATTAATTCAACTTAAGTCGTCTATAAAGCAATCGAAATGAGAAAATTAACGAACGAGTGAATTCATTAATGAAGATATGATCAACGAATTTTCTTTCGCCTTCTTGATAGCTCTTAAGATGACAAAACGTTGGCATTCATGTTTTTTTTTTAAAGTATAATTTTACTTAAATATTATTTTTTGGTATCAACCTTCACCAACCCCAAAATACTAAAATGAATAAATGGTTTTTTCTTTCCCACAAAGTATAATAGTTATTTATAAAATAATAATAATGATGATAATTACAATATGCTTGCAAGTTTGAAAAATATATATGATGGAAATATAATACAGAATTACCTATTAGTAAAACATAAATAAATAAAATTAGAAACAAATAAAAATTTAAAGAAATATATACCATTCATAACTATAATCTGTAAATTAATAAAATAGAATAGTTTTTGCACATATTGCACATCGTAATATGTTATTTATTAATTGTTAGTTATTTGTTAGATTTTTGTTTCTTTCTTTTTTCTTTTTTTTCTTCTTTTTTTTTTTTTTTTTAGGCTGATTTCTAAATAATTTATTCTCTTTGACGAGATGAAAATGGAAATCAGAAGGGGAATGGAGAGTGTGCTGAAAAATGAGTTGCAATATTTATTATCTGTTTTGTGCAATGATTTGGAAATTAGTTGTAGCAGTACGAGTCTTGAAGAAATGGATGTTCTATAATCGCACCTTTTTTTTTTTTAAATAAATGTTAGCCTCCCTTTCAACCACATGGGGTCATGGCAGGAGGGGCTATTTACAGACTGATATCCAATTATAAACATCTATGGCACAGGAAAACCTTATATATTAATATTTGCTTGAACTGGGCGGAATTTTAGCCCGCAGCGTTAGGATTGGAAGACCCGGACGGACTCCATGAGCTACCATGGCGACCCAATCGCACCTATTTGCAGCAAGATATTGCAGCCGTATAAAGAATGGTTACACTCATGACCCACCTTTACTAACTTGCCACTCTGATTGTCTGAGGAAGTGAGAACCTATAGAAAATGCCCGAAGGAGAAAATATGGTGACAGAGGAGTCAATAGCGGTTAGAAGTTAATTATGTCGACAGAAACGGACTACATACAATTTGCCTCCAAATAAGAGGTTCACTTAAACACTAATTTAATGAGCACAAATCGGAGTGAAGAACTGAATAATTTGCTTCAAGAACCTTCTTCTTTGATCCTGCCTTGCAGCTGTCGAATGCAAGTTAACATCCTACTTCTCAAACCAGAAGAAAGATCAAGTGTCTTAAATTGCTTCTGGCCGTGGTACCACAGAATTCTTTAGCGTCTTTCAGACCATTCCTTATTCAATGCAGAAAGAGCTTCCTTTATATACCTTTAGCCTATGCATTTTCCACAATGATGATAATCTTAAAAATTTACGATTGAGTAAGGATAAGTCCAGAGATAACCCATTAATGAATCACACAACAGATCAGTGAAAAAGACTAATATTCTAATATAGGATTTGTCAGAAGCACACTGAATGTTAATATTCGATATTGACGACTCCATATACCCTGAAATTCCTCCCCTCCCCCAGAAATGTTAAAGACTTTTTTGTTAAAACTATATAAATGAAATAGATCAATTAGTCAACTCAGCTCAAGCAGACATTTTATACTTTGGAAGTATTTGTGGTGTACTGGTTCTTGTTAACGCTGCTCTGGCCACTTGTACATCTTAAATATAAATAAATAAATTAAATATATTTAGCAGTAGACACTTGAGTAGAAGAGTAAATAGTAGTTTTAGTTAAAAGTCGGCTTTGTAGTTCCAGAAAAGATAGTGGGGATAAAGGAAAAAATTGCTAAGGCTGGAAGAATCGCAGGAGAGAGTGAAGGAGGCGCTCATCATTTAGAGTTACATTCCTTAATATATTTTTCAAAAAACTTGAATGATCAAGTTTGAAAAAAATCGATATTACTGTGCCACGTGTTATCCAATAGACAACATTTCCCCCTACAATTTTTGCCCCAAAACTAGGTAGCTCTATTCCTTTGAAAATATTGTTTATGTTTTGAAATTCAATGAGATCCAACAAAGGTTCACTTGTGAATTCTTCAAAAGAATTGAGTAATTTCTCCATACTCACTTTTAATTTTGTCACATTTACTAATCATAGTCAAGAAATTAGAATTTTTCTTTTTAATTTAGCGCTTTTTCTATCTTTATTTCCCTTAAAACTGTAAATATTTATAAATTTAAAGGGTAAAATGAAATATAATACTGATAAAGAGCTTCTTTGTAATAAAGAGAATAACTTCAGCCTCTAAGCAGAACAAAATCATTACATTGAAAACTTTGCTTTCTAAAAGTTTCTATCCCAAAGTTACAATTAAAATAATGTCTAAAGTTTTCTTTACTTAAAGGTTGTTAATTTAAATTATTTAGAATTGTCTTTTAATTTCGACTAACATGAATTTATAATCACCTGGACATACTAAAGAAACCATAAAAAAGGTGTTAATTAAATATTAATATTCTAATAGAGGTATAAACGAAGCAAATTCATGTATTGCAAAAAAAAGAAAAAAAAAAAAAATTAATCTAAAGCACATGAGGCAAAAACCCTAGCTCGATGTTGTGTACTTACAAAACGGCCTTAAACTTAACACCTTCGGTTGTTCAAATCTGCTAGCCACCAGGCTGATAGAGGTAATAATCATAAATTTTGAATTTCATCAAATTCAGCAGTCACTTAAGAAAAAAACAACGTACAGTTTGTGAGGGTCAAAAATTTTGCTTTACAAATTATTCGTCTCTTAAAACCTACTTAACTTTTCAGGCAGTATTCGTTTTCCAGATTCATTGCATCCAATAATTTTTAATGAAAAAAAAATTTTTTTTCATGATGCGCAATGTAAAACGGTATTAACGGTATACTACTAAATTTTTACATATATTTCTATTCATATGTCCCGCACTGCGATATCTCACCGCCAATATTAGATATACAGCCAGTGCTTCCTACATCGCACTGTGATTCGGTCGCCCCTGGATAACATCTTGAAAAGCCCATTCATCGAGTATGCTTGAACTTCGAAAAGGTTTTTGCATAGTTAACCCATATTTTTTATTGTCAGGAAATCCTAGTTCTTCAGGACTTTGGAGTTAAGTATTTCACCGATAGGGAGTTATTTCCTATATGTTGCTCAACCATAATCACTTTATTTTTTTATTTAAATGAGCTCTATTTATCATCGATTTTCTTTTATCTTCATTCTTCTTCATTTTAACTGCTTGCAATCTACGTGAGTTTGTTTTACTTAGCTTATTGCAACTTTTTATCTCAAACAAATTAATTTTCTTCAAAAGCGAAATGATCGTAAGTATAATTTTATTTTTTATAGTAGTTTTTCAAATAGTTCCAATCTATCATATCACATTCATAGTTCGGCTTTCCATTTATCATACTTTATTGTAATTGAGGGTCATTAAAATATATAAATACCTTCAACTACCATAAAGGAGTTTATTTATCAAGATTATTGTGAAAACTTCTATTTTAAAGCTGCTTAAAAGTATTACACCGTTTGAAAAAGCTTTTGACAGTTTCATTACTCAGTTTAAGTACAAGAAAATAAAACTAATTAAAACAATAAAGGCTATTCCTTTGAGTGGGAGTTTTATTTACACGTT
Organism: Oncopeltus fasciatus; assembly: GCA_000696205.2. NCBI lineage: Eukaryota > Metazoa > Arthropoda > Insecta > Hemiptera > Lygaeidae > Oncopeltus > Oncopeltus fasciatus. The sequence continues at coordinate 466,838 of KZ807061.1, forward strand.
GTGAGGGGGAGGGGGTGGGGGGAGGGGCGATTACCTTTATTGCTACGATCCGAGAGGTGGGGGGCCTTTAACGGCATGCCTTGTCCGAATGGACTATCTCCGGACTGGAACGGTTCATTAATGAAGTTAGGCAAGGGTACTCAAGAGTGTTCCCGAGGATACACAAGACCTCTCTTCTTCTGATACCTCTCTGGAGAAATTTAAGTAGGACCTTGGGTAATAACAATAGGACATCTAAATTGTTTCAATATATTAAACTTGTAAAGAAAAAAAAATAAAGAAAAAAAAAACATGTGGCATCTTTACATTTAAATGAATCCAAGATGTAGTTAGGATAACGGATTTGAGTATTTAGTATTTTACTAAAAATAACATATTAAGTTTTACTGGCCAGATACCGCTTGTCCTTTTGTTACAATAAAAATGTACGGAACTTTATGGTTTTTCTCGATTAAATGATCTGCCTAATCAGTGATTTTAACGTAACTTTCTTTAGCTATTAGCATCTGCGAAATTAAAAATACAGGCACTAATAAATACATTAATTAAATAAATATACTCGGATAGCGTTTTTGAAGAATAGAATATAGTGTTCACCATTATATTATAATAAAATAGCGAATAACAAATTTCTAAAGTAAAATTAGTAAAAATAACTAATTTATTATAAAAAGTAATAACTTAAATTTAGTTCAATAATACATTGTGGTAATAAAATTACCTAATATTACTTGAGATTTAAATTTACTTTGTTTAATTAACAGTATAGAATGAAAATTAAAACTTATATATGCATTTCTTTCGGAGTGTAGTAAATATCCCACTACAAATAATATGTCCTTTTTTTTTTTCTTCTTCTTTTTTACCNTAATAATAATTAATAATTAATTTGTTTATTAATAATTTTCAGTCTATCATCTATTATTATTTGAGTACTTTCTTATTAAAAAAAGATTATGTTCTTTTGTAAGTTAATGTATTTTTAATTCTTGAAGCTGAACGTCTTCCTTATAATTATTAATTCACCTAGTGGCGTAAAAATGATAACCACAAGAACGATTTTTAGCTGGGCTTCAGGGTAGCTCACTGGATCCATTCGGGTCTCGCAATACTGACGCTGCGGATTCAAATCCCACCCAGTGCAAGCTATTATCAATTAATAAAAGCTTGTCGTAAACCATTCATGTTTACAATAGGATAGCAACCTACAGATAGCCTTTCTCTTTATTACCCTCAATTCGTTCAAAGGGAAGCTAACACAAAAAAAAAAAAAAAATAAAAAAAAAAATAAACTAGCTAAAGTATTATTTGACTATTACTTTGATTTATTGTATTTCATTGGAATCTATTCTTCATCTAGCCGCTCTTACTATGTCAAGTATCTATCAGTACAACAAGAGAACGCAAGCATATTATCAACATTTTTATATTTTATTATAAAACACGGTGATTCATGAGCCTTTTGACTATCATAAATATAACTCACCCCTAAATGTAGAGGTCTGGTAAAATGTAATTCTAGGGGTACTTACTGATGCAGGGAGCGATGTGGGATCTGGACTGCTGGTAGCCCTTGGCGCATCTGTTGCAGGTGATTCCAGTGACGCCGTCCTTGCAAGGGCACTGACCACTAGTCTGGTTACAAGTCTTCCCTGAGGCGCCGATGGGGTGGCAATCGCAAGCTGGAACACACAAATCCGACATGTAACTCATATGCGCACATATGTCATATCACAATACACATTTAAAGAGAATGCTATAATTAATTATAAATAAAATAAAATAAGTGGAGAATTTGTTCACGTAGGCTTCGACGGTCGTCAGATGTATTTACCCTTTCTTCTTCCGGGTTGGACCGTGTCAAATTGTTGATAGTTGCCGAGCTTTCGCACATCCTGTGATGGCTTCTTCAGGGCTGAGTAGAGAAGCCATTCTCTACTCAGCCCTGAAGAAGCCATCACATGATGTGCGAAAGCTCGGAAACTATCAACAACTTGACACGGTCTAACCCGGAAGAAGAAACGGTAAATACAAAAGTAGAGAATTATTTGGCTCAGTCAATAGGGCACAAATATTCGAGACATAGTGTTCTCATTCGTTTAGTCTGAATAATAACTTCAAAACTCACAATATTTTTTGTTAACTCTCAAAAATCTATTATGTATAAGTACTTGAGTTAAATAATACTAAGTTGGCACAATTTACTTGTATCAATAGTCTTCTAACAGATCACTTTGAAAAACCTTTTTCAATTGTAGTTGGAGTGGACAACTCACATATATGATTTATTATATATACATTATTATTTAAATTATAGTAAAAAATGACTCAATTTTTGAATAATTTAGTTATGGATTTAAAATTTCAAAACTCAATAGATTGTGTTACATTATATAACACCTCCTTGAGTATATTATTAATTTTTTTTTTTCATAGCCAATGACCTCATCAACGCTANTTCAAACCGAACCTCATCAGTCGTAAGATCATCAAGTTTGAGTTCGCTGGACTGAAGAATGTAACCTCATTTCAACCTGTAGAAATTTTGTGATTTTGGTTTATTTATAAAAGAATTTGTATAATATTATCATAGTTATATCCAGTTAAATATTTTAAGTAAAAAAAAAAAAAAATATTACAACATTGATTTTCAGCCTTATTTAAGTGTTTAAGTCATATATTCCACCCCTTTTTCTCCCTTTTCGCCCACCACAAAAATGTGAGGTTAAAAAAAAAAAATGAATGCCTTTATAAGGACAGTGGTCTCTACGTTCTATGGAACAGTTATTTAAAAATTCGATGTTACTGTAAATGAAAGGTGAGACTTAAGTTTTTAATAGGAAACTAAGAAAATTAGTTCTCTGAATATATTTTAGTTAACCCACTTGGATGAACCTCAAAAACAATATGCGTGATATAGTCATCTAACTGCAGCCCACTTTCACAAAATTTGTTTCCAATTTACGTTTGTTACTGTTGAGGAAGAAGAAAACACATACCTTATTTTTTTGGTAAAGATAAGAAGTGCATCTTATCGTATAGAGCTTACTAATAAAGAAAGAAAAAAAAATCAACGAAAAAACACTAATTTAGATATAATGACTAAAACAGTAATTACAACATACTAAATCATTCTTCAACAATATCCAATAGTTCTAACAATTATATTACTAACCCACCATTTTATATTACTAATTGCTACTTTTTTATAAAAAAATAATTACAAAACGTAGTTATATACTCACATTAGTAAGAAAGAAACATAGTACTAATATATTTTTAGTTTATTATTGATTTTTTACAGAGACAAATAGAGAATACTACCCCAATGTCATCTAGTGTTTTTGTGGTGGTTCAGTTTTGACTAGCGCCAAGATTCTTTCAGGATTAGTAATGAAAATTTCCTTAATCAAAAAATCGCTCGAGCCCCAAAGAAAACGTCCATAATAAGTTACGGGCCATTTCTCTTCTGAGGCCATAACGCCAAAACGTTAGTCAGCGTCGTTTATCTTCTGCCGATAGCATCTGGCGCGGGGAAATATGGTGCCGGTTGTACCGCATTTGATTGAGTGTCCAGTGAATTGTATTTCCAGCATTCTCAATCCGTTACTGGAGCTGGTGACAGTTACTAATTCCAGGATCACTACAAGCCGCCTCTTGCTCCATCCCACTTGCTCCATCACCATGATTCAATATCTTACAGCAATGTTTTTTAATAGGACTACGTTTTCTATTAACACCATCACAGCATTTACTTCTATGTTTGTATTGTACCAGAAGAACAGTACACCAATGCCCCACAAAATAGACATAAGGAAAACCAATTGAAAGGGTTCTTCAGAAATGCTTAAGAAGTGTTTTCTGAAGAATCCACCTGCTAAGGAGGATTGCTAATGACTGCTAAGGACTGCAAAGGAGGATTGCTAAGGGACTGCTAAAGTTGCTAAGAGTTGCTTAAGCGATTGTGAAATTTATTTTCCCATAATGCACTAAAATTAGAATTTAGTAGAAAATGGTCATGTTTCTTCTTTAAAACAAATATCTAAACTGAGGTTTTTTTTAAAGAAGTCGAATGGGATTTAACAAACTTAGAGAATGCTCTAAAAGGACTATTATGTATTGGTAATTATTAAATATGATTTATAAACGTTCCTTATAAATTCTGAATGTGATTAAACTTTCATTTAAAAAAATATTACTTTTTATATTCCCTTTTAGTATAAACATTTTGGTGGGAAGAGGGTATAATAATAAATAGGTTGGATTTGGGAGGCAGTCGCAGCGGGAAAACATAAATTGCGGGAGCTATTGTAGAACTGATTGGAGTTATCTGCAATCGAAAGACTAGCCACTCTCCCCCCAACACATCCCTCTCTGGTGAAACGGCCCGTTAAAGATAAGCCGGGCAAGATAAGGAGCTCTCTCGGATTCAGACATGCATCGCGAGGTCCTCCCCTCTCGCCGGGCTATTACCTGTAGACCTCACGACTCGGCTCTCCGGGAGTGTATCATTTCTGGCGGGACTTCATCTGGGGCTTAACGCGGCGGAACCCGCCGCCGGATTAGGCGCGCTACGGGGCAACATGTTGACGGAACCAGTCGCCGCTCTAGCAGAGAGAGAGAGAGTCCGGCTATCTCTAATCCCCCCACAGAAGAGATCTCGAGAGGGAATTTCACCACCGGGTTGGATGAGAACCGGCCAGCTGAAGGTTATGTGATCCTTTGGGAATAATGGCAAAGAACTTGTTTGCTCCTAAGCAGTAGAGGTCTATCTTACATATCTGGCCCGACTCGAATTGAGGTAATTTCACAGGGGTCCGAACGGCCTACAACCTATAAACAAAGTTATCTCCAATTTCCAATAAGATTTCTCTCCAGAAAGGAAAGCCATTCAAGTACCTACTGAAACAGAAATGTTTTATAAGAATCTAATACCATGATCTATTTAGAATTTAATAAACACCATAACTATCAGTCACTTGTAATACAGTCCATATTTTTTTTTTTTTTTTTAATTTATATAACAAATATATTGTTACAGTGGTGGTTCAGTAAGGAGTGGTTAGAGTGGCCGAGTTCATTATGAAAAACAATCGAATAGAAGATTTAGAATAAGACCATGTTAAAGAATCTATATCGTAGTAAATATTATTTATATGAGCAAAAATTACTACGAATAATATATGTAAGATTTGTTTTTTAAGCTTACTGGACATTCCAAGACAAATTTTACAAGGTAACTATAAACCTTTAAAATTATCCCTTTAATTTCAATTTTCAGTTTTACATTTCTTCATTTGAACTCAAATAATCGTTGATAATAATAATAATAATTTTTCGTTCAAGTTAATTTTTATTTTACATTTATATATTCTGTAATATATTTTTTCTTTAACAATAACACTAAGTCTACATTTTTGACAGCTTTGCATTAATTTTCATTTATTGTATCTTTATTCTTTATGGTTTTGCACATCACTAGGATATTATATTTGCTAACTAGATGAACTCCTCTTAACCTAAAATTTCATTGAAAATTTATCAATTTATAGTTTTCATATTGATAAATATAGGATGTTATGAGCTTCTTTGGATCCCCAAGCTTCTGCGTCTCCAAAGTTACAACAATTTATAAAACTCTTTGAAATTTTATTTAACTTTTAGGATATCTAAATTTTTATTTACCAAATATATTTTTAAAATCTTCTTACAGATATATGGTGATTTCTTTTATACTCGATACTGACTGTAACATTTTTTCAGTAGAATGCATCGGGTTCCTGGTTTAGTGACACATGTTAATAAAAAATATTAGTCTGTTGCGTTCGGTGATACTCTACATTTTAGTAATATTTTTCTCTTGTGTCTTATCGACCACGTTCATTTTTAGAAGTAAGGTTAACAACCTTCTGAAAGTTGATTCGAAGAGTGACTGCGATAAATCTCGCGTTTCCCCAGGGGTCTAGAAGCAGAAAAACACTCGCTCTCCGCACGGAATATAAGGAATGTCCCACAGCCTGGGCATACGGAGGCCGTACATATACCGGCGGGGCTGGAAGACCAAGCGAATAAGGCGAGGTGCGGGTGGCTAGTCAGTGAGTTACGGCCGGTGAGATATGCGCCTCGTAGTGAGGTAACCATACCCAGTTATTGATGGCACTTCTAACGCCCGCCCCAACGCGCCTTCTTGTGTGGCATGTCGCTCGCTAAGTCCCACAAGCAAGCTCACAAACTCTAAAAACTCTTCGAAAACATAGAAATTGAAACTACATATTTAGAATAAATATTTAAAGACAACCCCTGCTACAGAATGATGGCAGAGAATTTCTATATTCTGCTAATAAAGCACCTTGTAATTTGATGGATTTGTAGGCTTCAAGGCCCAAGAGGTCGCAAGGCAATCTACGTTTCAATCGTTAAGAAGGGACATGTAAGGATAGAGCTTACGGATTAGGGTGAAATGGAAGCTTGCCGTGGAAGAGTGTTAAGTGGGTGGAGATAAGATCTTCGACGAAAGTAAAATAAGACTAATAATAAACAAGAAAATCTAGCAAGTTGGTAACTTAAACAATTTAAAAATATTGATTTTGTTGTGGTACATTATCCCACGTAAATTTTAAACAATTAATGCGTGGGAATAGAATAAAAAATCTATCTGTCCCAGCCAGGGCTCGAAACTGGGTCCGAATAGCAGGAGATCCAGATTCGAGCCCTGGCTATATAGTTATATAGTATAGTTTGAGACTATAGTTTGAGACTGNATATATAGACTTCAAGTGCATTGTTGAATCAAACTGTTTCAAACGAGTCAATATATTCTGTTAAAATAAATAATATCTATATTTCCCACAAAGAAAAAAAAAAATATAATTGTCGCTGAATATCAGATAATTCTTATTAATTTCGTTTTACATCTTCCTTTTAAGCTTTCCAGGTCAACGATCTAATAAATTTAGAATCATTTCAAAAGTTAATATAATTCCGCAAATCTCACAACATACATTTTCCTCCATTTACCATAATAATTCATTCAGTATTTTTTTTTTTTTTTAGAATAAACAAATAATGTAATAGGCAGTGCTAACTATAGATTCAAAAAATCAATTTGAAAATCTCACAGATAATCTCTTTGTGAGATAGATCTCTCATCTATGAAGAAATATAATATTTGTTACATACGATAAAAAAGGTAATAGAATTATTCGAATAGAGTTAATTTATTGAAGAAATTAATTTTGAATGGGTATACTATACACAGTTAGAGTTAATAAGAAGAAACCTGGAACAGCCATATCTCCTCCATATTGCGCATGGGAGGTGATAATTCCCAATCAAGGATAAGGTACTCTAATACCAGGAGATTACTAGGACTAGGTCATTACACAGTCACCTCAATCCCCCTTTATCTATCTCTAATTCCCTCCTCCCTTTCCACCTCATCTCCTTCGCTTCCTACTAGGTACAAAGGATATGCCTCCTAAGGCCCCAATAATCCAAGTTGTATCACAATGGCCTCATTCGCGGCGAGGCCTAATCGGCCCTGGGACAAGGTGTCCCCAACTCTCAATTCTCTCTCGCGCCCTGCCTTCCTCACTTCAGGTGCTCACCCTGTTTCACTCTCTCTCTCTCTCTCTCTCTCTCCATTTCCCCCTCCTTCGACCCTTCCCATCCCTCCATAACCAAACACACACACACTCTCTCTCATCCTCTCTCTCTCTCTTTTGGAGGCCTGGCAGTAACCCCCTCCCCCCCCTCCCATTCCTCCCACAAAGCCCTATTGCCGGCAATCAGGAGTGAGATCAAATGAACACTGGCCAGGAACCCTCGCCCAACCGGCGGATAATTTTGAATATAAAATGTGCAGAGGGAATGGGGAGGTTATAACGAGCCGGAGAAGCGCCTAACTATACTAACTCATGGGCGTAAATCTTTTTAATGGCACCCCTTGTGCCTGCGAGGCTGTGCGTCCTCCTCGTATATGTCCGTGTGAATACACATATAGGAGATTAGTGTGTACGACCTGACATTCTCTCAAGGGGAGAGACCAAGCACTGCCAAGTGAAATGAAGTGATATCATGTTCCCATATGTTCCGGTGATAATTTAATTAAAGGCATACTGGAACAGTAGATCATGGTCTTTTGATTCCCATATATAAAAAAACAAAACTGACAGCATCTTTTCCCCAATAACTGTTGAAGCCATGAATGAACTGGGGCGAATTTAATTGTGAATGAGTGTATTTGTGAATGAGTATTATATAATTTTAAGAAATAAAAACAGATTAAACTTTGCTCTGTATGAAATATATATATATATA
>KZ807061.1:488839-509595 GCA_000696205.2 Oncopeltus fasciatus
ATAACTTTTTTATTATAATATTCATTATTAAATTAAAATTCAAAATTAAATACGTAGAAAATTTTTTTTTTTAATATACGTCTATTTATTTTTTAAACATTATAAAAATCGCCTCTAACACTACTACTAGCTGAAATAATAAAAATGAGTAAACATTTCTGTCAGAAGAAAATATAATTGTTCGAATAATTACAATAGCATGCATTTCAAAAATACATAATTCACTGTTGTTTTGAAGTACCAATATCAAATATAGGAAAAAAATAAAAATAAAAACATTCATAATAATACAGCCGTTTGGACAATTGAAGTGCAATTAGAACAATGTCTTGAGAAAACTAGATGTCTCTAGATCGTAAACTTTATCGCTTGTAATAAATAGTCCACAGAGCAATTGATCGAATAAATGGCGAATTAAGTGTCAAGAACTTGTTCGTGCCTTCATAATTGCATTCTTTCTTATTCTTCAGTAAAACAATGATTCGGTCTTTTATTACTATTGGATTTTCTTCACCTATTGACGATTTGTATTTCAGTCAAGCTCCGCTAATGACAAAATAAAATTAAGTTTTAAGTAAATGTTATTGGTAATGATATCAAACAGATTAAACTTTTGCAAACGAAGTGTGAGTTAATAAATATGAGGTTATTGTCGTTGCTCCTTGTTGGACATTTACAAGGAATTAAAAGAGGTATCATGTAATGGTGCTTTGACAGTTTTATTTCAAGTGGAGGTTTTCATGCCATTACTTAAAGTGTAAAATTGATGTTCGACGAAGCACATTTATGCTTAGGTACAAACATAAAAAGTCTAAGTGCTTGGAAAAACTGATTTAATGGAATTTTATATAAATTGACATATTAAAACTAATCTGAATTTTCCATATAGTGTAATAGAATATGTAATACAATTTATATTAAGATTTGTTTAAAAAAAACAAAGTTTCAAGGACTTAAGATTAATAAGAACAAAATTCGTGACAGGCTTACTACTAATACGCAAATTAAACATATTTGAAAAACCAAAAATATGACACATCCAGTTAATTAATAACGTAAAATTTATGGGTGTATATTTAATGGAATAATTTAATAATGTATATATCTCTGGCGATTCGCAGCTGTGGAAGTATGAAAAACAAGTAGGAGTTGCATTATATCTTGGTATTTTTTTTTTTTTTTCAAAATCCTTACCAAGTTTAAACATAATGTCTACAAAAAGGTTATCAAATAATGCAAAATACAGTTTTGAAACTGTATTTATAACATGCAATTTTCGATTAAAGTTTTGAAACTTCTGTCAAGTTTAGCTTCCTTTAAGAACTCAGTTATTTTTCCGTCTCAAAAGATATACTTGAATTTATAAAAGCATTTATTATTGCACTGAAAAGTGAGTTGGCATATTGTATTCTTTATAGCAATGAAGAAAAATTTAATTTCAATTTTTAACTATTTTTTTGCACACACATAACAAAAACACCAAAATGCGAATATATATTTTATTATTTATTTCAAGAGTAATTTACAATTCTAAATTTTACGAATGCCGAAATTTGTATTTCAAAAATACAAATCTCAATAATCTCAGTAAAAAAAAACAAAAAAAAAAACTGATAAATAAATAAGACATTAAGTGATAATTGGTGTTTAATATACATAGGGTATTAATGCACAAATGCTTAAGTATTTAAATGCTAATAAATAAAAGTATCATACGCATAGAAAATAACAACAGCCGATAGATTGTAATGAATTTATTCGGCTTCCTCAAAACTGACAGTCTAAATGACTTTCAAAATAAATCATTCAATATTTTTAATAAAAAAAATGAAAGAGAAAAAACAGAGCATACAAATTACACATCAGCTACCATAGATAAAGAACCACCGCGGTCTAAAGCTGTCGTCATACTACTAATAATATTTATTCAGAAGATTGAATATGCAAATGCAGCATCTTCGACGGAAGCCACAGTTAAACTTCTAAGTAATATCGGAGTAATTTATATGATCGGGTTGAAATATTTTATAATTGAATGAACTCTCAGTATAACAGCCTTCAATATATTTTCATTGAATATATAATACAATCAATCAATCAATCACTAACATCCATAAAAGTTATTGGTAAAAAAAAATACTAGTGTTCGAACATTTGCTTTAAAATAAGTTATGATTAAAAAAAAAAAAAAATTTCATGTATGAGAAATAGATTCATATAAAACTTATTTCTATATCTATTAAAGGGAGAAAACGTCGGTTCATGGCTTGTATTGATGTATACATGTTCAAATTTCATATATTACAATACCAAATTATTAAATTCTTCAAGAAATATATATTTAAAAAAAATATAATTATTATTTAGTCTCAAAACTTCAAACTGGTGGAGCATGAGAAAAAAGTCAAGTCAAATTAGTTATAAATTAGTAATAAATGTTATTTAACAAGTGGAATTTAAAACATTGAAGACTTTTTTTATATTGGATTTCATTAATTCGATTTCAGCTGTAAAGCATTTGCATTTCGATTTAAAGCATTCAAGTACTAAGGGAAAACACATAAAAAAGATAACATAATCTTATGCTGAATTTTCTGATCAGCTAGAAAACTTCAAAAATTGGTAAATTTCTAAAACTAAGAACATAAATCAAGCCAAGAAAGAAAAAAAAAATGTTTTTTGGTGTTAATACAGTTGACCTGAGATGCTTATACAAGCTCTAGATGGTTGCTAAGAATGTAGCTGATAACTTAAGTGATACCCAACCGTCAGGAAAAATTATATTCTGAGGGTGGTCCTAGGGGAATCCTCTCTTATTTTGCATACACAAATAACCTTCCATCCAATTGCTGAGAAACCAACTTAAAACTATATGGCATGTAAAATGGATTTGGTGTACAGGATTCCCTCTAAATCCATAATTATTATTCTGAGTTTATTAGAAAATGGTTTAGTATTTGAATTCGATTACCGAAAAAGGAATAAAAACCCTCATTAGAGCAGCCAAAAGCCCACATACGGTGATTTCATAAGATATTCGGCACTTTTATGTATGGTGCAGAAGTGTGAGAAATCTGTAAATAGTTCTTCTAATACGTTAGGGGATGTTGAGCCCTTTCCACAAAGTTTGGGTAGCCTTCAACAAAGCCTAGAATGCCCATGTTTCTGCAAGAAGTTCGCACTTCCTAGGTCCACCCTCTTGGAAACGCTTGCTCTTCCACGTCGTTTAGATCCTTCACGAAAACAGGATTTTTGAGCTACTGCATACATTTCCAAAGCTATTTCATTTTCAATCGAACTGCCTCTGATCCAGAGAGGATCTGTAATCCAGGGCTATTGAAGTTCTTATAATTATTTATTTATTTATTTTTAATTTCTAAAATATTTTTTTTATCTTTATTTTGTATGAAAATCAGAATTAGGATAAATAGCAAATGCTGATCATAGGATAAGGGAAGATGGCGCTTTGTCTATAAGAGTTAAGGTTTTATTTTCTGAAATAGGTCAAATTTTGTATTCCAATGAGTATACTTACTTTTGCGAAAATAATCCTCCCCCCCCCCCGCAAAAAAAAACCCTCAGTTAAAAACTAATGATAATAATAATGGAAGGCATTATTTCATTAGCTCAAAATCTCTGTTTTGAAATATGACAATTTTCAAATAATGAAAATTTTCTTGTGAATATTGTCATAGTTCTGTTAAAAATATTTTATATTAATAGCCTTAACTTTTATTTTTATTGTTGCCACAAGGTCAGAATCAGTTATACTTTCAGCTGTGACCTTTTTGTTATTCAAGGGGACGTATATCCCAAAATAAAAGTTATTTTTATTCTTCTTCTTCTTAAAAATTGTATTCAAACATTACCGTAGACATGTGTATAGTAAGGTCTCTAGCCTGCGCACGTTATTTACTGTATACTGCATATATATATAAAGGGACGGATTATTCACATATTAAAAGTAATCGTGACCCGGTCTTTCGCTTCCATTACCTACTAGCTTTGTCGACAGATTCGACTGAAAAGAAGATTCCCAATCTTCTTGATTGGTGTCCCTCAAAAGTTAGAGAAAAGGCCGATGGTGGGCAGTTTACCTCCCCTGTAAGGAAAGTTAGAACTCCCCAATCAGCAACTAACCCCCACCAGGCAACCCCAAGGGTGTCACCATCCCCTACCAGATTCATGACATGCCCTCCATCCTTCCGGGCCTGGCCAGGATGGGCCCCGACCCAATCGGTCAAGAACATCTCTCGGATCAATTATTCAGGCAGCTGTTATCCTTAAGGACTATAGCCATGACTGCGAGCTGGAGGACTGTTAATATTCACGGCGTGTCCAGCCCCCAACTTAATTATAACAATCACTCCCTAACTAGACGATGGCGCCATCTACATCCATCTTAATGGCCTGGCCAACTTTAAATTGATTGACGCTAAGGGACATTCCTCGTTAATTATGAAAAAGGTTACGTCCCATCTAAGTATAAAATATTTCAAATTGTCAAGAAGAGATTTTATTTACCAAAGCTATTGACAAAAGAGGGTCTTTTAAATTTCAAATGCAGGAAATAAATTGCTAAGTTATTTTTCCCAAGTACATAATAGTAAATGCATATATCTTTACAAAACTAGGTCTGAATTTAATTTAAATTAAAAAGTATCTATTAGACCCTCTGTGTTGATATTCCCTCTTAAGCTGGAAGAGTTTTTTTTTCTTTTGGGGCGCGGGTAACTCTAATTGTTAGCGACAAAGCAACAATGAAAGAATAATTTTCAATGACTTTTCATCGTTTGTAAAGTCTTATGAAAATGCTTTGTATTTTTTTTTTTTTTTTTTTTTTTTTTTTTAAATTACTTCTCTTTCCATTTTCAGTCTAGGGTCATTGGAGAGAAAGTTTATCCGCGGGTAGACACCCTACTCACCTAATTCTAATTTCTAATTTTATTTTCAAAACATGTTTTTTCTAGAAGTCAAAATTTAACTGTGATGCATTATCGTAGACTAGTTCAATGGAAATATTAATGTGTCAGAACATAGTTATTTCTGGTATGATTTCAAATATTTATTCATCTTTTAGTGGAGTTCTTATAAGGAAATCAAACTACACACGTAGGTACATGAAGGGACTACTGAAATATATTTACATATCTTTATTGATCATACTTAAAAGCTAAAAATACAGTCAGTTCAAAATTATTTATATATCCTTAGGTTTAATACAAAAACATCAAATTACTTATTGCATATGATTTTTCATGTTTTTTAATTATATTTATTTTTCTATTTCATAATTATCTTCTTGTTTATATGTTTAGTTAATTTTTCAATATTTTTCATTGCGTTAAATTTGTTTGTCATCCATAGTTCCTTTTGTTCTTCACTTTTCATTCTTCATTTTCAAAATTTTGTTAATCGACTAACTACGCAATATAATTCATTATTTTAAAGATGCATGTTAATATAAGTAATTATTACTATTATACACTTAACTGTATAGTAGGTACTGAATAAATTCCTTTATGACAGGGTAACTGTCAGATTTGACGTAATTAAAAATAAAGACCCTATGTGGCCTTAAGTCTCCTGTTAGCAAATATTGACCTTTATCGTCTATGATCGGTAGAAAGCAAGGAGGGATATAAAGAAACACAAAATTCAAAAATTGTTAGTATGTTTGGTAGTATTATGATAAAAAAATTATGGAACATACTTGTAAATAGTGATTTTTATGATATTTATATTGAACTAAATTTGATGAAAAACGCGTATTAAGGATAATATTTAAGACTGTAACTTCAATGGTTATGCGGATCATTCATCTCCAGACTAATAAAGAAAAAAAAATCATATTAAAAAATATAAACTTCATAATAAGCTTGGCTAGGAAATATTTGTATTTAAGCACAATAAAATTATTATTTAAATTATTCTAAGCAATGAAAAATGTTTAATTCTTCGTTTATTATTATTCAAATATGCTTTCTATATGCATATGCTGCAAATAATACAAAATGATACAGAATAATGGAGCAGTAAAGGAAAATGATGCTATTACTCTTTATCTCAGAGATGATAAATAAAATTATCTTAATGAAGTATAATGACTTTTAATTAAAGCCCTTGACATTAAAATAACTTCTGCTTCATCTCATTTCCCCCTCCCCTTCCCCCTTTTATGCAAATAGGTAAAATCTTTTTGGGACGCTTTGCAATAATAGCCGTCCGCAATCTCTATCGGACTTCTAACTAATGGCCCGATAAATGATCATTTTTATCTAGACTTGCGGGAAATTTCCCCTACATACCATTCCTCAGGCGATGAAGTGGTAGTAAAGGCTGTTTAAAGGAGAGTTCCAATCAATTATTGGCTATGAAACGCCATTATTCAAGATCACGGAGATCATTTTTCTTCGGCATCATATTACTCTTGAAAAGTAGATGAACCATTAAAAGTCCTCACAAAGAAAGATAAAAGACCACCCACCATATATTCGTCCAAAAAAAATCTTTATACTTCGTCCCAAACATTACTTTTAAGAACAGTTTTTTTTTAGGGGGGGGGGGGGGGATTCGGTCAAGGTAGATCTAAAAAAATACAATTAAAGAAATGTGTATTTTTTAATTATCTGTCAAAGTTTCGGCTTACATTGTAAGCCATCTTCAGGGCTGATGAAGTACAATGTCATAAGAAAAACATTTTTTTTAAAAATTAAATGATTATATTATTTTTGTTGTTACACGGTTTCATGTTAGTTTTTCTTCGCACATTTATTAAAATAAAATATGTTACTTAGGATGTATTCTAAGAGACATTTTACTTTTAAGATGAAGGATTACACAAGGATTCGTTCATGTAATTTGAATTAATAATAACTTATTTGAAAAAAAAAAAGAAATTTATTTATTATTTCCAATGTTTCGGCCTAAATTTCAGGCCTTCTTCAGAGTAAAGAGGTTAATACCAGAGGAGAGTCTCTCGGGCAGCAAAATCATCTTCAGTAGAAGTCCATGATTGAACTAAATTCAGACCGTTGTGATTTACTTAACCTAGAGCGGGGGACTATCTTCCTCAATTACCCCTATGCCCTCAATAAGTTATGAAATTTAGGCAAAAATTTTGACAATAATAAATTTTTTATTTACTAATTAAGTTTAATTTATTCAAATCCCAAGACGGACTCCCCTGTCATCTTTCCTCATTAAGTTTTACGGTTAATTAACAATCACCAAATTTCATTTAAAAATAAATTAGTTCTTATTTTCATAATATTCGTCTCACATTATATAATAAACAGACATTCAATTTAACATCAATAGTTACAAAGGTCCTGTAATGCATATGACAATTTTATAGATATTTACTAGTGCTGGCATCATTAATTGTCAGTTTTGGCTATATGTGTTAAAATACAATAATGTATTTGAATAATTTATTTAGTTATTTAAAAAATTCATTTTTACACATTTGTAAAATATTTACTCATATCTTAAAATGATTTAATCTGCATATAAAATCTTTATTATCGTTATTTTAAAACTCTATAAAGACTTGATATTATCCAAAACCTAATATTAACTTGTTTTTAAAATGTAAAAGAGAGTCTACAAAAGAATAATAAACCAGGCATTTACTACAGAGACTTATGAGGTCTTAAATTGAATTATTTGGCAAGTAAAACTATGGAAAAAATTTTTTTTATTCAAATTTATTTCAAAATTCAGTAATTTATTTTGAATCAATCTAGAATCAATGTATTGAGCTTTTAGATTTGTAAGACAACGGTCTAAAAATGGTCTAGAAAAGATCTAGATATTTTTTTATTTGCACTGGAAGAGAAGTTTATAACAGTTTGGTTTATCAAATATCATTAAATTCTTTTCTCTTTGCATACATTTATCCCTAATTTCTGAGGCTTTCAAAATTACATTCACTGAGCACCTAAGATGCCAAGGAGCATTCACTTAATGAGTGACCGAGCTCCGAAGATGGACTCACTGATTCTGAAAGCGCTCAGTAATCAAAGAAAAATATTTACAAAGTGCGAAGTATTGGATATTGTTTGATAACCCTAAAGATACAGCAATATTTTCTATATAATTTTCAGTAGTTTTTATACATAATATATTTTCGTGGTGTATCTAAATTCACATTCCTATAAAGTTAGAACGCACCAATACCCAGTCCTTGAACGTAAATACGCCTATTTCGTCAATAATTCGAATAGAACTAAGTGATAAGAAATATCTTGGTTGTTTCATACTGAATGGAAGATGTGTGCCAGGAAAGTAAGAATGTCCAAGTAAAAGAGGAAAATACTAAAGAAAGGAGAAGTTGTGGCCACTAAATTTAGGGGGGAGTCTGTTTGGATTTCGTGACCACGAACGCTGCTTTCACGGGTCACAAAAGGAAAGGACGTCTTATTAAACTTTCCGAAGAAGGCGGACGAGTCCCAGCCTCTACTTAGTCTTCTTAGTCTCTCGAGGTTTTCCTAACCGCATTCCACTACCAAGTGAACAGTGCTCATTCCAAGCTGGATATAGGACATTTGGTAATGCAAGTCTGAAATGTACTGCATGCGGCTGAAGTTGATGACTCTTGTTTTCAGGTAGAATCAAGCCAGTTTTAGCCGACTCCTCCTTGGCCAATCAAACCTTTTATAATACTGAATCCTAATTCGGTATTTAAGTTTCCTGTAGTCG
The DNA here is from genome assembly GCA_000696205.2 of Oncopeltus fasciatus. Taxonomy (NCBI): domain Eukaryota; kingdom Metazoa; phylum Arthropoda; class Insecta; order Hemiptera; family Lygaeidae; genus Oncopeltus; species Oncopeltus fasciatus. The sequence continues at coordinate 497,543 of KZ807061.1, forward strand.
GTAGTACGAGTTCTTTAAAATCGGTTGATGATAAGAGGGTGGGAGGGTTTAGTATGAGACTATTTTTTTTTAAAAAAACCTTAATTTACTTATTAAATTCTGTTAAAAATGTAAAAAAAAATAGTAATTTGATTACAACGAATATTTAAAAAAACGACATTAATGAGAATCTCATGAGGAGAGAAGGTGACGAGTGACACCACTCTCAAATTATTTACAGACTATGTCCTCAGGTGATCACGGAGCCATCTTCGTTTGAGTCGACCGGAAGGTTTTTTGTTTTGGGGTTGGGGATGGAGTAAGAAGACAAGGTCTGTGCTAGAGGATTAGGATGGAATTCCAGTTTACTGTAGAAAAGGGTGAAGCGGGAAGAAATGAGATCCGGAACAATAGAGATATTAAAATCGTGGTGAAGGGACGAATTGGATACATAATAGGGAACATTTGCAATTATTCTGAGTTTTGGATTGGAAGAACTGGATTCGTTAGATGTTGGAAGGCTTGGCGGCAACCCACAATTCTACCCCGTTTATTTAGGTAGGTATTAGTAAAGCGTCAGTTTGTTTTTTATTGTAATATATGGAGATCCTCCTCTTTAGTGTGTATTGGAGTCCTTGTCGTGGATTGAGTTTTTGTCTTTAATTTTTAGTATGTTCACCTCAAGTGAGTCGATACCAAAATTTAAAATCTAAATAACATCCGTCATTATTGGTGTTACGAAAAACAAATTGAACAAAATTAACATATAATGTTATTTTTTAACATTTATATTCAATACACCGTTTATCAAAAAGCACATTAGAAAATATATTAAAAATTGTAATTTTCACAAAACTTCTTATATTTAAATATAGAAAAAAGCCGCAATTAATTGGGTTTTTTTATTTCTAACTGTTGGAAGAATTCATATTTTGGCTAGATTAGGGAAGGGATTAGAATAACACTAAAATTCATAAATGAAAAATCTTCAGAAAAATTCATATTACGAGAAAGATCTGGATCTTGATATGTGTGAAATTAATTTTCCTAACATTTATGTTTTTTAAGAATTTTTAGTAAAGTTTTTATTAAATAAGTACTTATTTATAATCTTCCTTCTCGGCCAGTATAGGACCTAGTTTATCTATCTTTTCTTTAACGCCCATTTGTCTCACCCGAATTACATAAAGATTTAATTCGTCAAATATATTCATTTATTTACATATTACTGAAGTAGGGGAAATTCGCTTAATTTACGCAACGGATTTTTTCCTCTAATTCTAATTTCCATTAAGTAATTTGGTCCAAAAATGACTGCTTGAGAAGATATATATGTGGGTGTGAGTGAATTTACAAACACACACACACACACACACACACACATATAATATATATAATCTTTTCAGGCAGTCATTTTTCTGATAGTACTATCCCATACATATATATATATATNTTAACTAATCACATCATTGATAATATCTGAAGATAAGAGGTTTTTATAATATATATATACATATATATATGAACTAAGTGGCCATAGACAATGATTAATGTTGAAAAGGTTTTGTCTTTCCTTTTAAAATATGCAAAATACGACCATGACTATTTTCATTGCGGAAGGCGGTATATATTTGACCTTTTCAAAGATTGATAGCTCTCGGTGAGTATTAACTTTCTCTCCCTGAATAGGATTTGAAAAGATCGACAGTACGACAGTACATAATTATAATTAAAGCAAGTTTAATTTAATTTTAATTATCTTCATATTATTTAACAGTGACAAGCCATTACTCAATGTGGTTAAATAATTTCCAATAAACTGTAATTTATTTAATTTATTAAGTCCTTAAGAGATCACCCCTTACGCTTCATGTGCTCAATAAATCCATGTTACCGTTTATCAGTAAAAAAATAAATAAAGAACGTGTGAATGAAAGAAGATGACACAGAAGACACTTTTCTGTATACTATATTTTAAAATTATTTATTTATTACATTCTGTAAGATCGTACATACATGTTGTACGTTGCTATATATTGCTCTATGACTTTGAGCTACAATGACATGAGGGAGAAAACGGCCAGTGTCGCAACTCCAACGGCTGTAAACCAAAATACCTTTTTATTATTTTCTTTACAATGATTAATTAAATTAAGGTTTTTTTTAATCCATAAAACATTATGCAATAACATTTTTAAATTGTAAAAGCTGTTGGGAAGCTGTTACAAATTTTGTAAGTAATTTTGTAAGAAAGCCGAAAGAAATATGCTCAGAGAACAAGGCCCAATAAAGAGAATAATATAAGATATAAAAAAACGGAGGCAAAAGAATAATTTTCGGGAAATATGTTCAAAACTAGGATTTCAGGAAGATATAATTGTGCCCCACAAAGGTATAATTAAATCAGGTAAAATTGTGTACAATTTACAAAACTAATTACTAATAAATGATTTTAGTTGGGATTCGGTCAAGATAGATTAAAAAATAAATGAAAATTTAAAAAAAGTGATTTTTTAATATAATTTTAGATTATCTGTAAAAAAAAAAAATTTTCTTTTAAAACTAATTACTGTTTTATATCTCAGCAATTTATCAAATTATTTTAGTTTCAAGTAGTAATTAATAGATCAAGAGATATTCTTTCATTTGCTTTCTCCTTCCTTTACGAAGTTACTCTTACTGTTAGCTCTATTGAGGACAAACAGGATATTGAAATTAAAATGGGCCAAGAGCTAGTTGTTTGTCAAGGATATTAAGATACCTATTTTTGTAACAAGAAGACACTGTGTTTAGGAAAGGGAGATTTTTTTTTACTGTAGATATTATTAATAGATGTTTTTTAGTCAGGTTCGGTCGAAGATGATCCAAAAAAAAAAAAAAAAAACCATTTTAAAAAATTTGTATTTTTTTAAAAATTTTCTGCCAACGTGTCGGCTTACACTGCAAGCCATCTCTCTAGGGCTACAATGAAGCCGAGAGCGTTTAGAAATAATGACTGCGTTTAGAAAAGTTGTGTCTTTGAAATATAGCAGCAAAGTACGACCAAGAGTTCTTTAAAATGAATAATTAGTTAGCTAATTTCATGGAGAAAACTTGTTAAAAATAAGTTATTTATTTAAACAATCTTCAGTAGAAGGGAACAGAATAAAAATCTAACTGTCCTACCCCAGGACTCGAACCTGGACCTCCTATACGGGCCGTTGCATTATCTACTTATGCTACCGGGACAAGTCTTATAAGTTATTAAATTCCCCGCACTAGTGTCGAGAGTCTAACTTATCAATAACTTATCAGACTTGTCCCAGTAGCATATGGTAAGTGGAAAATACAACGACCCGGATAGCAGGAGATCCAGGTTCGAGTCCTGCCTGGGACAGTTGGATTCTTTATTCTGTTCCCTTGCACTAAAAATTGTTAAAATTTACGTGGGATTGTATACCACAAAAAAATTTATAAAAGTTGTTTATTTAATTTTTTAAATTTATGTTTATTGGTATAAAGAAAGTTCTTCGAGTTATATGGATCCGAGATTCTAGAGCAAACACTTAATAGAAAAATCCAGAAGAAATGTATGGAGATAGGGTGAGAATGAAAAGTTGGGGTAAAAGTAGAGGAAGTGGGGGGGTATAGCTGGTGCTTCAATAAGTCGTAGCCTTATCTAAACTGTCTGAAGGCCTGCAGCAGCCCTATCTGAAGGACTGCGAGGCTGCGAAACAAACGGCTCGCCCTTATCTCGCCTCCTCCCTTACTAGCCCTGCGGAGATTAGAGAGGAGCTCGTGGGCTTCTGGAGACCCTGGGAGATCCAAGCGGGTCCCTTAGATACAGGTGAGACCGCCACAGACTTCTACTCGGTGGGAGAAGGAGAAGGGCTCTCCCCAATCCCTCAAGAGTTTGGATGACCTATCCTCTCAACAACACAGAGCAAAACATTTGGTGAAATCATGTGAGAATTCCATTTAAGTCTAATATACTAACTGAGGGTGGTCTATTTATGCTGATAATAACCTATGTACAGTAGTGGGAAATATGCACAAAGTTTAAACACAAGTGAAGAATCATGATCCCTCGTCTTTCAAACTAAAAATAATACAAACGCTGGTAAAAGAATGTATTCCTTAAGCAGGGAATGTGTTTATGTATCTCTTTCAATAGAGAATGGAGTTTGGTACAGATCTCAATGAAAGAGAATATTTGGTAGGTTAATGAGGTGATTTCAGCCTATTATAGCGACCAAAATCCATGTTTTTAGTAAATGAAAATGGATTCATAATAAATTGTAAGTACTTTGATGATTCTATGAGCTAAAAAATATAATTATAATTGTTAAATTAACCTATCAATAAAATACTAATTTGAATTTATTACTTGTAGCAATTAAATTAGAAATATTAATGGTATTGAAATTCGATCATTAAAATGCTTTTGTTTTTAAATAACACTTAAAATTAATCAATTGGGAATTAGGTTTCATTTATTCCATTACTTCTAAAAAAAATTTTATAGAAATAAAATTTCTTTACTTGAGCTTCTTTTTGCAAACCGTTGGATGTATTTTTTGGAGTTAAGGAGAAACCACAATTTAAATAGAAAATATCTTTGTTATTTTAGCGTTGCAAAAAAAAAAATTATTAAAACAAAGTAGTTGTAAAATTTAATTGCATATTATTTATATTTTATAATCTTAANTAATTCATTTATATTTACATTTTTTATCATATTATAATCATAAAAAAAATTATAATTGAAAATTTGGTGTTCATATATGAGTTACCAAAAAGTTAATAGAATGCGATAGGTGTAAAATGTTATTTTTTAGTTTATTTGTTTTATAACATGTACCCAATATGGGTCAGCGTACCCCCCCTCACATATTTCCTAGCCAGTCTAGGGCAACGTTTAACGGTCATACCTACTACTCTCAATATTCTTTATGGCTTTTAAATTAAATTTCTTCATTTGATTTTATTTCTATCCGACTTTAAAGGAAAAAAAATTGGTTTGATTAAAATGCCTTTCTTGTCGTTTTTTAAAACATAAAAAGCTAAATTGGGCATTTATTTATTTATTTATTTTAATGCAGACTCTTAAAAGAATTCATTTAAGGTTAAAATCGTATACGAAAAGGTGAATGACCAACAACTATAATCCTATTATCTTCGTTGTTATATGTGTTACGAATAAATTTAAAAAACATATAGATAAGATAATATATAGATAATTCTAATTTCTAATTTTATTTTCAAAACATGTTTTTTCTAGAAGTCAAAATTTAACTGTGATGCATTATCGTAGACTAGTTCAATGGAAATATTAATGTGTCAGAACATAGTTATTTCTGGTATGATTTCAAATATTTATTCATCTTTTAGTGGAGTTCTTATAAGGAAATCAAACTACACACGTAGGTACATGAAGGGACTACTGAAATATATTTACATATCTTTATTGATCATACTTAAAAGCTAAAAATACAGTCAGTTCAAAATTATTTATATATCCTTAGGTTTAATACAAAAACATCAAATTACTTATTGCATATGATTTTTCATGTTTTTTAATTATATTTATTTTTCTATTTCATAATTATCTTCTTGTTTATATGTTTAGTTAATTTTTCAATATTTTTCATTGCGTTAAATTTGTTTGTCATCCATAGTTCCTTTTGTTCTTCACTTTTCATTCTTCATTTTCAAAATTTTGTTAATCGACTAACTACGCAATATAATTCATTATTTTAAAGATGCATGTTAATATAAGTAATTATTACTATTATACACTTAACTGTATAGTAGGTACTGAATAAATTCCTTTATGACAGGGTAACTGTCAGATTTGACGTAATTAAAAATAAAGACCCTATGTGGCCTTAAGTCTCCTGTTAGCAAATATTGACCTTTATCGTCTATGATCGGTAGAAAGCAAGGAGGGATATAAAGAAACACAAAATTCAAAAATTGTTAGTATGTTTGGTAGTATTATGATAAAAAAATTATGGAACATACTTGTAAATAGTGATTTTTATGATATTTATATTGAACTAAATTTGATGAAAAACGCGTATTAAGGATAATATTTAAGACTGTAACTTCAATGGTTATGCGGATCATTCATCTCCAGACTAATAAAGAAAAAAAAATCATATTAAAAAATATAAACTTCATAATAAGCTTGGCTAGGAAATATTTGTATTTAAGCACAATAAAATTATTATTTAAATTATTCTAAGCAATGAAAAATGTTTAATTCTTCGTTTATTATTATTCAAATATGCTTTCTATATGCATATGCTGCAAATAATACAAAATGATACAGAATAATGGAGCAGTAAAGGAAAATGATGCTATTACTCTTTATCTCAGAGATGATAAATAAAATTATCTTAATGAAGTATAATGACTTTTAATTAAAGCCCTTGACATTAAAATAACTTCTGCTTCATCTCATTTCCCCCTCCCCTTCCCCCTTTTATGCAAATAGGTAAAATCTTTTTGGGACGCTTTGCAATAATAGCCGTCCGCAATCTCTATCGGACTTCTAACTAATGGCCCGATAAATGATCATTTTTATCTAGACTTGCGGGAAATTTCCCCTACNGTTTCGGCTTACATTGTAAGCCATCTTCAGGGCTATCATGAAGACGAGAGGGGACGTCCCGTCCATAAGTTCACATTTCCATGACTTTCCTACGGTAAAAAAAAACTCTCCATTTGAATGTAATTTTAATTGTGTTTTTTTTATTATGTACTTGGGCAGATAACGAAAAACGCTTTTATTTGAATTGTATTTTTTTTTATCATCCTTGACCAAACTCCAAAAAATTCTCCAAAGTCTAAACTCTTCATTCAGGGTTATGGCGATTTCACTATGAAATAAAAGTAATCCGTAACATAAATAATTAATGTAAACATAAAATTTTTAATTTTTGTCCAGTTTACATTAATTTACTTTAACAATTAAAAATATAAAATTCAGGTTTTCATATATACTTCATTAAGGCGTTAAGTCTAAGTTTAAGGCCATTCCTCTCCTATTCTAGTTTGATATCTTAATATACATTTAAACCTAAATAAGTGTTAAGAAACATCAATTTCGAAAGCGTTTCAGAAAACCATTCTCGAACTATTACAAGAATAAAAAAAAGTCTGAACTAAACAACTCAATTAATGTGGGCCAAGATGGAGCAGCCAGTGCTGCCAACAAAACGTGTGTGGCCCACCAGAGTGGTCTGTCTGTCTGACAGTCTACCGGAGCTAGGACTCCTGCTCTCCTAATCTAATACACTCACAATTAAAGATTTCAATTTTTAAATCAAAAGGTAAAAAAAATATATTTATNTTAGGATGGTATGGCAGTTTACTGTGGAAAAGGATCAAGCGGGAAGAAATGAAGTCTTGAACAAAAGGGATATTAAATTCGTGGTGAAGGGATGAATTGGATACGTAATAGGGAGCATTTGCAATTATTCTCAGGGTTTTGGATTGAAAGGACTGGATTCGTTGGATGTTGGAAGGCTTGGCGGCACCCCAGATTTCTACTCCGTAAGTCCAGATTCGTCAAAGTAAAGTTTGTCTTCTTCTATTGTGAGATATGAGTTCATATTCATGAGTCTGAATATGACATATTCAGTGAACATATTCATGTGTAAAATACACATTTTACATATAAAAGTATAATTTATATATCAATACAGCTTAAAGTATAGTTCACATATCAATTGATCCACACAATTTAGTTTTGAGTTCAGTAACAACTTGAGTGATCTAAATAATAATTAAAAATTTAGAGCTTTCTGCAAATATACTTTTTATGAAATATAGTCCTTTCTTTGTACAGAGATTGTACGAATGCGGCAACATAAAAACTTATTAACAAAAAAGTGATCTTATATTGTATAAATTGTTGATGGCAAATGTTCAGTCAGTGCCCTAACAGTATTTTAATAAATATAATAACAATTGCAATCTATTAAAATAGATAAATGACTGTATTCATCGCTTGGACTATAGATTATTTCCAGACAAATTCTAGTTGGACTGAGAGTCCGAAGGCAGTTTAATGCATCCGATAGTTCTCGACATATGCGACTCATGAACTAAACTAAACAGACATTATTCAATACCACTTCGGTGCCATTAGAAGTGTGTCGCAATGAGTTAAATTCTTTTTTGTTGTTGAGTGGCTGGGTATTTGATTGAATTGAAGTGTGATGCATGGACACAACCATCATCTGTTTTCTAAACTGAACTGCGCCTACTACTAGAAAGAAGCATAGTGAAGCAATGATTTCTATAGCTATTGAGCGAATTTCATTTTTTTTTAATGGCTTCGTGTGTGTATATATATATAGTGAGCAAGAACAGGTGGGATTAAGAGTGCAGTGAACCCACAGGAAGAAAAATTTACAAAGATATATAAAGATCCTTTATTCTTCTTCTTTTAAAGATTATTTTTGTGTGTTCACTGCGCACTCTTTATCCCACTTGTTCTTGTTCACTATATATATCAGAGCAAGGAGTGTTTCATTTTCTATATATATTTTTCCTCTCTCTCTACAATAATATATATACATACATACAAAAAACCTTAATTTACTTATTAAATTCTGTTAAAAATGTAAAAAAAAATAGTAATTTGATTACAACGAATATTTAAAAAAACGACATTAATGAGAATCTCATGAGGAGAGAAGGTGACGAGTGACACCACTCTCAAATTATTTACAGACTATGTCCTCAGGTGATCACGGAGCCATCTTCGTTTGAGTCGACCGGAAGGTTTTTTGTTTTGGGGTTGGGGATGGAGTAAGAAGACAAGGTCTGTGCTAGAGGATTAGGATGGAATTCCAGTTTACTGTAGAAAAGGGTGAAGCGGGAAGAAATGAGATCCGGAACAATAGAGATATTAAAATCGTGGTGAAGGGACGAATTGGATACATAATAGGGAACATTTGCAATTATTCTGAGTTTTGGATTGGAAGAACTGGATTCGTTAGATGTTGGAAGGCTTGGCGGCAACCCACAATTCTACCCCGTTTATTTAGGTAGGTATTAGTAAAGCGTCAGTTTGTTTTTTATTGTAATATATGGAGATCCTCCTCTTTAGTGTGTATTGGAGTCCTTGTCGTGGATTGAGTTTTTGTCTTTAATTTTTAGTATGTTCACCTCAAGTGAGTCGATACCAAAATTTAAAATCTAAATAACATCCGTCATTATTGGTGTTACGAAAAACAAATTGAACAAAATTAACATATAATGTTATTTTTTAACATTTATATTCAATACACCGTTTATCAAAAAGCACATTAGAAAATATATTAAAAATTGTAATTTTCACAAAACTTCTTATATTTAAATATAGAAAAAAGCCGCAATTAATTGGGTTTTTTTATTTCTAACTGTTGGAAGAATTCATATTTTGGCTAGATTAGGGAAGGGATTAGAATAACACTAAAATTCATAAATGAAAAATCTTCAGAAAAATTCATATTACGAGAAAGATCTGGATCTTGATATGTGTGAAATTAATTTTCCTAACATTTATGTTTTTTAAGAATTTTTAGTAAAGTTTTTATTAAATAAGTACTTATTTATAATCTTCCTTCTCGGCCAGTATAGGACCTAGTTTATCTATCTTTTCTTTAACGCCCATTTGTCTCACCCGAATTACATAAAGATTTAATTCGTCAAATATATTCATTTATTTACATATTACTGAAGTAGGNTATTTTATTTTGAATAATGAAGGTTTGGTAATTTTGTAAAAAAAAGTAATGGATTAATTTAATTGAACTTAAAAAGTATAGAAAAGAAAAACTGGTGTTGAATGTAAAATTAAAGAAGTAATTCAAACTACTGTTCTTTAGAATGGCTATAAAGTATTAAAACAAACACTTTATCTTTATCTTGTTTTTTTGGATAACTATTAAGGAATAAAAGAGGTATATTAATATAATTAAAATTACAATAAAATAAACATGAAAACAAAATTTTAATTACAATAAATTTTGTAATGTTATACGAATACGAATCTCATAATTTATTATTATCACAAATCTATTTAGCAGAATTCCAGTAGGGAAATTAAAGTACTTACTTTGATACCATGACACGACTTATGTAAACTTTCAACAGACCTTCATCTATCTAGCACTAAATATAAAATATGAAAATGTATATATATTTGACTGAAAACTCTCTTAGCATCCCAATTTTTAAAAAAAATGAAAGAAAATAGTATATTTCAGCTGCTTATTGCGAAACGTTAAACTTTTGGATGAGTTCATTATTGGTTGATATTAGTCAAGGAAGAGGGAAAATTAGGGGAAAATCAGAATTTAAAATCTTAATGCCTTTGTCATTATTAACTTATTGCACACCAAGTACTATCTATATAACGTAATGTAAACAAACAATAAAAAACGGGAAACATTTAAAAGAATGGATAACAGATTTAACCCTAGATAAACCCCAATAGTCAGGGCGTAATAACCATGATGTTGATCGCCCTATAACCTGATCCTAATCCTAATCCCCTTTTTCATTATTGGCGTTACTTAAAATGTGTAGAGCAAAACATTTTACACAAAATAGATATTAAATTTAATTTTATATCTGGTACATTTTATAACATTAAAAAAAAGAAACATATTCAATGTTATTTGTAATCTCGGAAGGACTCTCTTCTTTTTTTAATATTTAATATACAAACCAATTTGGTATTTAGACTTTTCATTACAGACAATAGAAATAATTAATTTTACTTGGGGTTCGGTCAAGGTAAATCCCCCCAAAAAAGTACAAATTTAAGGAAATGTATTTTTTTAAAAGATTATCAGCCAACGTTTCGGCTTACATTGTAAACCATCTTCAAGTAAGCCGAACGTTGGCAAATAATCTTTAAAAAAAATACACTTTTTTTAAATTTGTATTTTTTTGGATCTACCTTGACCGAACATCAACTAATAATAATAATATCTACGGTCAAAAAACTCTCCTTTAATTTATTTTTGGTTCACCGACCATGGTAGACCAATAACTATAATATTGATATCTTCGTTTTAATTTTTAAAAGCTTGCAAAAGTTATCAAACCTATTTTTCTAAAATTTATCATCTATAACAAAGATGGCTGATAATTTCCCGCATTATACCTTTCTGGATAGTGTAATTCGCTTACAAAATATAATTCGCCATTCACTCTTACTTATGTCCATCTTGTGTATGTATTTATGGATACCTGCTTAGGTTAGGAATCTCTTGGGAGAGAGACTTCTAAATGTAGACCAGTAGTAGTAGATTGGTCAAGAGTCGTACGTTATCCGGTGATATGCTTGGTCGTGTGTGAATATTTGGGCGAGTCACGAATTTTAAATCGGTGAAAGTATCTGTATGTCGTGCTCAGTAATTCTTTGTGTTACGCAGTTCTCCGTTTGTTCCCTAGAAGTAGTAGTAAATTTGTACGCCTGATTTAAATTACCGTATATGCCTCGTTTTGTATGATATGCAATATACTATATATGAGTTTATAACAACGTAAGGTTGTTCTAGTTTCAGTATATGCGGACTATCCGGTTCAGAACTATTCAGAATATATCAGAAATATTCGTGAAGTTTAGCGAACTTCTCCGTTGTTCGTGAGAAACCTCTTCCAGAATTACCACATATTTTTCCCTACAGTTCTTTATAGTGCCCTAGTATCTTATATTTTATAATTTTTTTTTACAGCTTCTTATTAAAAGTGATACCAGAGGCGATGGCGTGAACAAGGGAAGTGTGTCATATATTCAGTATTCATGCTGCCACTCTTTTAGCGATAAATAGGTTGTCATGAGCGTACAGTGAGGTTAACTGTGGGTGGCCAATAATATACATACACACATACATAAATATATATATATGTGTGTGTATGTGTGTGTGTGTGTGTGTGTATTTGTGTGTGTGTCTTTATATATGGTACTTAACTGAACAGGCTCTAACTTCCCAATGTATAACTTAATGAAACAAAATAGCTGATACTTTTTTTTTTTTTTTTTTTTTTTTTTTTTTTTTTTTTTTTTTTTTTTTTTTTTTTTTTTT
>KZ807061.1:573546-602952 GCA_000696205.2 Oncopeltus fasciatus
TATATATATATTTAAATGTATGTGTGTGTGTGTGTGTGTGTATGAAAAATACCAAATGTTACATAATAGTTTTATTCATTTTAAAAATTGTAAAAATTGTTTCAGTTTATTTTCATCCCTGACGAAGGGTGAAATATATTCTCGAAATATTGGCCCAGATTAAATTAATATACAATATTATTTTACCAATCTCCTAAATAACCAACAAATTTTAATTTCTCTCGTGTAGGTTTCGCGAGGAAGGATTCTTAAAACTATATTAATATGATAGAAATACAGTACATCTAATGTCTAAAATTAATATTTAATTTAAATATCATGATGTTTTATAATAAGTTTCAAATTAAAGAAGAAAAAAATTAAAACACAGGTGAAATAAAACCTTGATAAATGTTAATTACTCCTAGGTAATTAAAGAGAGAGAGAGAAGGAGAGATAGAGCAATTTAATCCTGCAGTGAACTCTAGCGTAAAGATTTTAATAGAGGACATTTTGCCAATTTTAGTCTGGTAGCTTTAGGCAGAGCTGGAATCAGAGCCCCCCCCCCCACTCCACCCCCTGTAAATAAAGCCAAGGTGAGTGTGTACTCACCAGGAAATAAAGCCGGCTTAATGAGCCGTTGTGTGGAAACTTTATCAGGGAACTCGGGAGAATTTACCTTTTTTTTTTCCCGCCCTCTCTCGGAAAATCTTTACAAAGTTTTCTACCTGATTCTAAAAAACTTCCCCCCCGCCCCAACATCTTCAACTCTCGTTTTATTTTCTACTCACCCTTATTTTGGCAACTGTACAACTTAATAGCCTTCTTCTTCTTCTTGGACCGATATATTTCGTCAAGAATTAATGATTCAAGTCACTCTTGAGAGAGGCGTGATTTTCAAAAACCATGGAAATGTCTTGTACAAAAGAGAAAGTGGCGTTCTTATAACTCATCTGTACCTGATAGTTTTTGACTCTCCGCATGAAAATCAAGCTATTCAAGTTGATCTAATGGCGCGAATTTTGAAAAACGTCTAATGAACTTTACCGATAAAATAAATTTATATTTTAATTAAACTAATTTTCTGGAATAGAAAATGAGGAGAGATTAAATAAAAATGAAATTTATTATTTAAAATTTTTTATTTTTTGTGGTATATAATCCCAAGTAAATTTTAACAATTTTTAGTGCAAGGGAACAGAATATAAAATCTAACTGTCTCTACTAAGACACGAACCTGGATCTTCTGCTATCCGGGCCGGTGTATTTACCATATATGCTACCGGGACCAGCTGATAAGTTATTATATTCCCCGCACTAGTGTCGAGAGTCTAACCTCCGAGGCCGACTAATAAATCGTCTTGTGCTTGGAGGAGCTGACATTGTCAAGCTGTTTAAATGACTCGTTATTTACTTTAAAATATAAATTTCATAAATGATTTTTTTTTTGTGTTATATAATCTCACGTAGGAGATCCAGGTTCGAGTCCTGGCTGGGACAGTTAGATTTTTTATTCTGTTCCCTTGCACTAAAAATTGTTTAAATGTACGTGGGATTATAAACCACAAAAAAATAACATTTATGAAATTTGTATTTTAAAGTGAATAACGAGAGTCATTTAAACAGCTGGACAATGTCAGCTCCTCCGAGCATAAGACGATATAGTCGTCTGCCTCGGAGGTTAGACTCTAGACACTAGTGCGGGGAATTTAATAACTTATCAGACTGGTCCCGGTAGCATAATTGGTAAATGCACCGGCCCGTATAGCAGGAGATCCAGGTTCGTGTCTTAGTAGGGACAGTTAGATTTTATATTCTGTTCCCTTGAACTAAAAATGGTTGAAATATTTATATTATTTTTCTGTATGGTATACAGAAAAATAATATAATTCTGTAATAGTATAATTCTATAACTAGTAATAGTATACTTCTATAAGCATTTTAGGAATATTATTATTATATATAACTGCATAAACATGTTATTTTATTTTCTATTACTTTCAATTCATTTACCTTTAGCAATTTGTTCATTTTAGGTTGTTTAAATAAGGAGCTAATTAATTTTTTACAATATTATTGCAATTACCGCTTTACAATAATCAAAAAGAAATTATTTATTTTTTAAAATTATTTTCTACTCCTGGTGTAATGTATTGACGTATAAAATTTACACTCCTCTGAAATCTTGAACTTGATAAAACGTTAATTTTAAAGATCCTCTTTTACTATCGTGATTGTTAGCGTAAAGATAAATTGTACATTTAGTTAGAAATTATATTTTTCTCGTTCTGCAATATTTTACAAAATACTATATATGTAATAAAATACATATTTAATGTCATTTATGAGCGCTGGGCGCACGTTCCATTTTAATTAAGAACAATTTGAGCACTTGATCATTTCATGATCAAACATCTAGTAGGAAGTGGATGACAGTGATACTAGAGAACCGTAGTAATTTTAAATTCACGACAAAGAACTACAAAATACATAAGATAAAAAAATTGATTCTCAAACATTTATACATCTTACAAAAATTTCTATTCAGCCCTGAAGAAGGCCTTAAATGTAGGCCGAAGCATTTGCTAAAATAAAAACTATTTTGGTTACAAATTAGTTTTTAATTGTTCAGCTACCTAGACCGAATTTCTGACAAACCTCTCCTAAGAATTTGTATTAGTTATTTCTTTACCCCCAATAAGAAAATGGACAGTAATTTCCTTTAGAAGACAGATACCTTAATAACGTTCCCCTTCCCTCCTTTCCGACAGTCCGCTACCTTGGGTTCTACCTAGACAGTAAACTAACCTGGAAGACTCACTTATAGACAAAGAGACAAGAGCTAAACAGACGCTTTGGACAGCTCTACAGATTGCTGAACCACAGGTCCAGATTAACAATAGAAAACAAAATAACTATTTACAAAACATTAATCACACCCATCTGGACATATGGTATTGAATTGTGGGGCACAGCGAAGCTATCAAACATTAGATGCATCCAGGGGTTCCAGTCCAAAGTCCTTCGCACGGTCCTCAACACTCCTCCCTACGTATATAGTAAAACCATCCATTCTGACCTGCAAGTACCTTTTGTTTCCAAGCTCATCCCCTCCAGATTTGATAAGTTCCACACAAATATCCAAGGACATCCAAATCCTCTTGTCCTCTCCTTGGCATCCCTCGTTTATCCCGACAACCCTCCCCGACGCCTGAAGAGGAGGTGGCCAAGGGACCTCCTACTCCAGCCAGTTTAATACCTGGGGACTGAATGCACTGGCATTTTTCTCCCCCTCTCAATCCCTCCTTGACTCCCTGCCTAGTCTCCTTCTTATCCTAGGATAAGGAGAAGATGGGTGCCGGATAGTCTATCGCGGGTTATCCTGGGTTCCTTTCTGAGGACGGGTTACGTCCCGGGAGCAAGGACTCTTATCATGTACCCCATCAAAAAATTAAGTGTAAAAATGTACAGATAATTTTTTTTTTTTAATAAAGAGTTAATTCAGAAAAATTCAGAAGACAGATATAAGGATATTTATAAATGATTTGTAATTATCTGAAAGTATATGACATATATGTGTGTGTGTGTGTGTGTGTGTAAATATAGATAGATAGCTTACGCACATACACATAAATGTGAATGTAGAAGAGGCACTGAGATCATTAGATCCCCAAGCAGACGTCATGAACGGTGCTGACTGAACCCTCCTTGGAAGTGTGAAATCGGAAGGTAAGTGCTCGGCGAAGTTGTGTAGCTCATCACTGGAGCCTGTGGCGTGTGAAGTTGGCCGTATCTAATGACGTGTGCTTCTCCCCTGCCATCATCGCGTTAACCTTACCCCTCTCGCTTCTGCAACCCCCTCCCCCCAATCCGCCTTAACAAACCTCGTAATGAAATCTCAAGCTCACGACTATGTGGAGGCTTGATACATCTCCACTAAGGGAACATATAAAGTCCTTCACTGCTATTACGCTCCAGAAGCGTGATATTTTGTAATGTTGATTAGGACATACTAAACAATTTGAAATTATTTGGTTTGATAAAACTTAGGTTATATTTTCAAAAATAACAATCCAATAATGAATAATAAATAACAGATAATCAATGGAATTAATCTAGTTCAGCTGTAAATATCATACCCGTCTTCATGAAATTGCACCTAATTTATGAACGAAATTCTAGTTTCTCTTCTATCTATCTCCATATACAATTACATTAGCTTCTGTCAGACTTCCCCATCATGTAAATAAAGCTATTTACATCCACGTGACCTTTGATAAGTTCAATTTTATTTTATTTTTTAATCCTTACTGATATTGTTAAAGTCATGTCTCATTCTAAATGATTGGCTTAATTCACATTCTCTGACCAAAATTTTAGCAAAAATTAATATTCTGAATGCGAAACAGATATAAGAACTATTGTATACAAGCCATTGAGATCATCGATAGCTGAAATGAACCTATGGGAGGAGAACAACCTTTAATACCAGGTATGCAAGTTTAAAATGTCGTTTATTTCTTAAAATATATACACAGTAATTTAAAAAAAAGTATAATATATTTTATTCAAAGTACTGGTCCTCGCTTTCTACACATTTTGTCCATCTCTCGGGCAATATATGGATACCATTCCAAAAGAATGCTTCATCTTTATTTGAAATCCATTCATCGAGCCATTTTCGTACGTTTTCGAAATTGTTGAAGTGTTGCTCCGCCAATGAGTGTCCCATTGATGAGAAGAGGTGATAATCAGAAGGCGCCAGGTCAGGTGAATACGGCAGGTGGGGTAGGAGTTCCCAACCAAGCGAAGAAATCGTTTCCTTAGTCAATCTGGCTGAATGTGCAGGAGCGTTATCATGCTGAAGAATGACTTTGGCGTGCCTGTGAGCCCATTCTGGGCATTTTTCGATCAATGCGTGACTCAAATTGATCATTTGTTGTCGGTAGCGCTCGGTATTGACTGTTTCGCCGGGCTTGAGAAGCTCGTAGTCGATTTGGTCGATTTTCTCGTTTTTGATCAGTAACATCAAAATCACCACGTTTGAAACGTTGAAACCAACGTTCACATGTCTTGACGGTTGGAGCAAGATCGCCATAAGTCTCAACAAAAATTCGATGACATTCAGATGCCTTTTTCTTTTGATTAAATAAGAAAATCATGACATGCCGCAAATGCTATTTATTTGGCTTAAAATTAGACATTTTTAACACCAAAGAAAGGTTTTGTTCGTTCCCGTTAACGGCTTTAAAAACAACTGACTTTTGTAAACAAATGACTAACAAACAAAATAGCGTTTAGAGATAAGCAAATCCTTCAATAGGCTAAGAGCGCATTCTATTAGAATTAAAACGACATTTTAAACTTGCATACCTGGTAATTGTCAGTAACTTCAAGGGATGTAGCATGTAATGTAGCATTTAAGAATATAACTTACATGGAGCAGAAGTTGTATAGACTTAGCGAATTATATATATATACTTTTATGAATACCTGTATTTTAACTTTCCATGTCGTGCAATACTCTACGCCCACTGAAGTAAAAATACTTTTTGTAACCGTACTTGACCTTTCGGATAATCCCCCTCTCCTATCCCCTCTCCTATCGGTCCGATACTGCTCGATAACGGCTTTTCCTTTCGTTTTACAATAATTTATAAGCATCATTCAAAATTTCATTAAGAAAATAATTAATTTCGACTCATTAACCGTAAAATAAAATTTAATTTACAGATCAACTCCTAATTTTAATTGCTTTATATCGCTATAACACTGTAAAATATTTCTTTTGTTAATAAACATATTTGATGTCAGTTACATTACACTAAACTAAACATTACGCTCACTACATGGTGAAAAGTTTAAGATATACAAATTAGATATACCTCAATATATGCATATTGTGTGTGCATAGACTGTTAAGTTACATCCGTGAATGGGAATCATCTGTAAGGATGAAACTCGACATATGATCCTCACATGAAAAAGACCACTTTCATATGAGAACTGCCTTACATATTACAAATCCTCAGTGTCGAGGTCCTTCATGAAGCTGGTTGATACATAGATCTAGAGCAGCAGAGCCCTTTCCCACTCTGAAATGTCGGCCATGAGGGACGAGCACATAAAGGGAGGGGGGAGGGGCCCTTGGTGGAGAGGGGGCGAGAACCTTAATTTAAAGTTAGGAAGGGCACGTTCCTAAATCTCAGTAAGTCCTCAAGGGGGATTCAACGAGCTAGTCGGCCTTCAAACGACCATCCCACCACATCCCGAGGGCCGCCTTACTTCTGTCAGAAACTTATTGCGCTTAGCTTTCCCCATTTCCCCTGCTAACAATCATATATATGCCAATATGCGTGAAGTTCGAGCAATGTTAATGGCATAGTTATTTAGCAACATTCAAATTAGTGCTTTACAATTTTCAAAAATTTAAGTTAGACTCAAAACGACTTTTAATCTGTAACTAACACCTAAGAAAAACCAGCTATAATACTGATGATATCACTCACTATATTTACACTTTTTATGAAATATTTTCTATAGCAGTAAAAAAAATTCATTCGAGCAAAGATCTCATACAACCAAAACAGATCAGAGTAATACCTAGATAAAATATTTTATAGAGGGTAAAACTTTTTTTAAAGATTTTCGGAGATAATTTTAATTAGCCTATTTATGTATCTCCGACCAGTACATATAATAAGATATGCTGAAATACGTAAATAAAGAAATTGAACCGGTAAGTAACTTTCTCTTAAGTAATCCACCACCTTCTCTAATATTATTAAAATCTCTTAAGGCATTATTTCGGAATACTTGATACAACTTGAGTGCCATATACACTCCTACATCCAAGAGCTCTCAACTAGTTTCCAGGAAAAATAAAAATATTGTTTGCGTCTTTTATTTATAGGAATTTCATTATTTTGTAAATCCTCCTGCACATTGGTTCCCAACCAATCCTTCTATATAAAGTTAAACTCTCAACTTACCATATCCAAATTCCTCACTATTTCCTCACTATTATGAAATTAATTTGAAAAATAAAGTTAGCATCCCGCTCAAACTTGCTATAGTAACTACTAGTACTTGTAATGGGGAAAATGAATGTGTGAATGAACGCTCCGGAAAAAGCAGGTATACTCTCCAGGAACAGATTGGCCCCTGGACGGGAAGAGCCAGCTAGATGACGGTGAGTGGACACTGAGCGAACATCCCACAGATGTCAGAGACATGAATGGGGATACCGACCACATATCACGTGCAGAAACCAGGGCACAGATCTCCCGTCACACGTGAAACTCAAAACCGCAGGCCACCCATCTGTTCTGTCCAGAAATCTTTAAACATTCATTTAAAATTAGTAACAGAAGCTTTTAAAACACATGTATAAAAAGTCGTCACGCAAGAGCTGAGTAACACCTAAACAGTTTATCATTTTTCACAAAAATTTTATATAGATAAGAATAAATAATTAATTTGATTTCAAAAGCGAAAGAATACAATAAAAAAAAAGTAATTACAAAGGCTTGCTCTAAAGTGCTCTGGGAAGAGGGGTGTGAGAAAGGTAGGTAGGTAGGATCGGGTTTAGGGGCGATCAACTCAAGGATTATTACGCCCAAGGGGTGTGAGAAATAATTTGCACTCTTCAATATCTATTTTCGTAAAACAAATCGTATGAAATTTTATATTCCACCTGATACGAGCTATCATATTTGTCGTAACCAAACAATAATAAATACATTATTAATTAATAATAATTAAAACTTAATGAATAATTAAGAATGAACAAATAAAAATATTTGTGATAGCTAGTAGTGGGACATGGGGGGTGGGGCGGACGGGGGTTCTGCCTTTGGGTCGTGACGGTTTGCGGCGCTGGTTTTGACCTCTTCTATTACAGCTGACATGGAGGGTTTGGACGGCCTGGTCCCACCGTGCACACCCTCGTTCACAGGACAGGCATTTCACTAAAGACTTATCAAGATGGACTTGACATAAGCAGGAAGTCAATTAAAAATAAATACATTAAAAAACTATGTCTTTTTGCTTGATTGACAAACTCGTGAGTTTCCTTGCAACATTTTTCTTTTTCAAGATAAATCCCTAGTTTTTTTACTTTAAAAGGCGAGAGTCTACCTTATCTTCCTAGATATTTTCTGTTACATACTGCGCATTCATTAAATAACTAATTATAAACGGGTACTTGAATATTACCGTTTTTAAATTCAATACTTGATTGGACCGTTTTTTTCAAATCCATTTAGAGCACCCTCTAAGTTAGTTCAATCTCATTCGACTTCTTTAAGAAAAGTTTAAGTTTAGTTATTTGATTCAAAGAAGAAACATGACAATTTCCTACGACATTATCTTAATTTTAAGGCATTCCAGGAAAAAAAATTTCACAGCCTCTTAAGCAACTCGTGAAAAAATTATATACGAATATGAAGGTTTGAAAAATTTAGCAGTGGAGATACGATGTTAAAAAAAAACAGGTCTCCGGGCGACCTTTTATTTCGACTCATACGGATGAGGTTCTGCAGGAAGCTGTTGAGTGAAATCCGTCTATAAGCAGTCGCAACTGCTGGTCCCTCACGAACTTACTCCTCAGTAATCAGCTAAGACATTAGAAATTTTGTTAAATTTATTGAAAACCCTTATTTTATATAATTTAACAAGAAGATTGTTACCTTTGATGAAAAGTGGATTTAAAGGCGAAATCCGAATACCCTTAAGCAATGAATATGCTTTTCCGATTTCTGCAAGGAAATGATTTGACAAAAATATTCCAATTTTGGGCTTTTTGGAATTTTGATGAAATATTTTTTCAAAATAGCTTTAATAGGTTTATTTCCTTACAAAAAAAAGCTGAAAAATTGAGAGATAACAATCAGTACAATACATCTATACTTACAAAAATGGTTTTAATGTTGTATAACAACAAAAGACACACATTTAGGACGATATTTATAACTATAAATTAAGTTCTATTCTCCCATCCAATTCATCCCTTCACTACGATCTTAATATCCCTTTTGTTCATTCATTTCATCCCGCTTCACACTTTTCCACATTAAACTGGTATACCATCCCAATACACTAGCACAAACCATGTCTTTCGACTCCAACCCCTACAACCCTCCCCGTCGACTCAAACAAAGACGGCCCCGTGACCTCCTGGGGACATAGTTTGTAAATAATTTGAGAGTGGTGTCATTGGTCACCTTCTCTCTTCATGTGATTGACATTGAATGTCATTTTTACTTCATTGTGATCAAATTACAAAATTTTTTTATTTAACAGAATTTAATATATAAATGAAAGTTTAATAATAATCTATTCTCCCGGCCAAATTAAATTTACATGCGTTAATTTCAATCTACGTTGTTCTTATTAGAGATAAATTTTCAATGAAAAAGATGAAAATACTTAGTTTTCACAGTTTCTTTGTGACAGACATTATAGCTATAATGATTTAAGGATATCATGAATGGCGCGGCATGCAGACGTCTTTAATCAGCTAGGATTATCATATTTAGTTAGATGAAAGCGAAGGAAACGGACTGTAAAAGGAGGTCTTTAGCGGGAAGATGGCTCCAGGGGGAAACAGAATTAATTCTGACATAAAGACTGCGTCAGCAGGTCGCACGCCGGCCTCATATATATAAAGCTAAATGCGTTAATAAGACATTCGTGAGGTGCCGAAAATGTTCTCATGCCCCTACACTAATTTATAAATCTAGCTCAAGAGGAGAGGAATTAATGGTTATGAGACGTCCAAGTGACGTGTCCACGGCCAACGGGCAGACATCAAAGAATTTAAATATAGACAGACGCATCCGGGGAACAGAGGCGAAACATAAAAGTCTTCCCTACACATTTATTTACAATGGTCCGCTTTGTACGGCAGCTGAGATATAGTACAGAGGAAACTTATACGTGGAAAAACTGGAGTGTCCATCACTCAACACATCGTAAATTCGCACAAAGCAAATGCTAACAGGACGACTACGAAATGAATACCTTAAATAGCCAACGGTTAAGCAATGAAAACTTCCTACAAGCAGATTTTCAATACTTAATATAAATATAGATGCAAATAACAGTAAGAGAGGCTGGCTATAGACAGTCCGGGAGAAAACAGTAAAGGAAGCTCTCAACCTTGTTGTAAAATTCAATATTTTATTATATTGTGAATGTTTCTCAGATGTTATATACAAAAAGTTCTGTTCAAAATATTTTTCATAAGACTAATAATAGGAAAAAGCATCTGTCTTGGTCTTAACTCCCCTCTGTCTATCGGATTTCAATCAAAGTGAATTATTTTATAAGTATATTCCCCAAGATCTGTTGTGGGCCTATTGTGGGATATTTTTTTTTTTTTTTTCAAAAAGTAAATATATTTAATGATGTAGTATGAAGAGTTAAGAGTCACCCCATAGTCAGCTTAAAAGATAAGAGATAATGAGAGCTTAGACCGACAAATTGCTCAGAAAATTATGGATGAGTTTATGACAAAACAGAGAAAAAATATTTAATATAAACAATAGAAGATAATTTCCATAAAGTAGATATTCACCCATATAAAAGACAAAATTATCTTTTATTTATATTTTAGAAAGAGGAAACTGTCTATTTTTTTTTTTTTTTTTTTTTTAATACTCTTCCATATAAATTCATTCTCGTTTTTAACTGGAAACATTTCATTATCGCTTCTCCATCCAAGTTGCTGTTCAGGATCTCATAGCTTTCGTCGTGTATGTTCACTGCAAACCTTCTTGTTTCGTTTATATTCTGAACGCTATGCATAACTTTTTTCCGTACTACAACATAAAAAGTACAAGTAAGAGCCAGCAATGAAAAAAGTTTTCTATTTAAAAATGTAAAATAATGTAATCTATAGAAAGGTTTAGTTAGTACGAATACTTCTGATAAATATGTTTAATGCGGATATATTATGAAGGATCAATATTCCTCCCTCCTGCTTGGAAACTAACTACTTCAGCGTACACTCGTCAAGTGCTTGAAAAATAAACCCAGTGGCTTTAGCGTGCAAGTCACTGCAAGAAGCTCTAATCACTGCAAGAAGAGTGCCCCAAACAAACCACTTTATTTATTAGTAAATGTTCTTTTTGTTGAGATTCGGTCAAGGCAGATCCAAAAAATACAATTAAAAAATAAATTTTTTTTATTGTATTCTTTTTGGATCTGCCTTGACCGAAACCCAACAAAAAGAACAACTACTAATAATCTCTACGGTCTCCATTTGTACTTTATTTACTATTTAATGAAATTTTATGAACAAAATAATTTATATTAGAAGATGCTAAATTCCTTTTATCTAAATTAGCATCCTCTGGAATCCCATTTGTTCTGGAAAGCCGCACTCAGCAAAAGCAACCCATCAAGAAGGCGAAGGACTACGAAGACCCTACCCCAGACGAGTCCCTTCAGGAAACGAAATGTCCACAGCGCATTTAATGAAAGCACGGCAGAGAACAAACAGCTGTAATTAAGGTAGGAAGAGGGAATGAGAGTTAAGGTTATATATAACCAAGGTTACCCTGGAACTCCCTCCCCCCTCCTTCTCAATCCCTAGAAGATTGTCCTACCTGAGAATATTCGCCCTAATTCCAGATATTTCCTCCTTAGCTGCTCCACAGAAATTAAATTTAATTATTTTAATTAGCTGAAAAGGACTCTGAGAAATCTTAAGTGTTAAAACATTTGGTAATAAGATATGAGTTATGAGATATTTTCTAAACTAAAGTCCGGTACGTAGAAATTGATAAAATTTAAGAATTATTGATTTATTATATTCGTTAGAATTATTGATACTAAAATGCGAATTATCTTGGTAACGGTAGTTACTTTGGAAAGAGACTATACAAATCTACGATAATGTAAACCTGAAATAAAAAGGAAAAACTTTACAATATTTAATAAAAAATTAATCCATGGTACTTTTACTCTGAAAAATAGTGCATTTATTATTTCATTTTCAGCATTTAATATTTCCATGCCATCCAAAATGAAAAGCTTAATAATTAATTTAAAATTTAGGGGACTAGCAAGTAATTAATCCATCGTTGGTTTTTGTATATTAAATATTTTATTTTACCGTGCATACAGCTATCATCACGATGTGGCGACTGAAAGTTTATTCAATCCTACAAACATCCCGCAAAGATACTAAGAGTATGGTATTTGACAGAGAAAAGTAGAATGATACTATGTATTGTCTCTTCTCTCTGAAAAATGGCAACATGTTTTCCCGGAAAATTAAAATTTCTTAGTGTGCTCTATTTATGTGAATTCTTCTATACATTTATATTGCGCGTTATCAATCCTAATAAATATGGGTTACGTTTTCATTTAACACGCAACCATACACATCCACATATATACATATTTATATACAATGTTATTATTATAGTAATTACTATAATAATAAGCAGTCTCAAATAGACAACATTCTTATTATATATTATCTTAGAATACATAACAGAACGCACAAAATTTAAAATTTTTGATAAAGATTTACCCGTCGAGTTATAAAACTGAGCGAATTATAATTTAGGCATAATTTATTTATTTCTCCCAAAAAAATTATTTGAAAGAAATTATAAATGATGACTAGGAGATAATGCGGTATGGTTTTTGAGTCGACCAAGAAAACATTGAAAACCATTTCCACACAACAGTATAGCAAAAGTTTTATAAGATATCTCGTAAGGAAATCAAAATTTCACGTAAATACCCATAATGTGAATTTCACGAGTCCTTTAAAAGAGACGCTTAGAACATGGTTAGATCAAAATTATATATTATATTATATATTTTCTGCAAGCAATCGGGATTTCAATTTTTGTATCCTCACCTCCGTAGGTCTCACTAATTATGCCATGTATTGGTTCTCCCCAGTCATCGTATCACCAGCACGTCCTCCACCTATGCATATATTTCATATCATCGGCCTACCCTCATATAAACAACACATGTCTCTTCTATAATTAAAATCGTAATATCATTTCTTGTTTATCCAGGAAACATATTTCATATATATATATNATATATATGTCATGTATATGATTACTGTTCTAATCCAAGAATTTTATATTTGGGATTTTGAAACTAAAAATATGTATTTAGGATTATTTTTATAAAATATTGAATAAGTTAGATATTTGCTGAAATTACAAAAAGTGAGATAATTTAATTATTGGCTGAAATCTCATGAAAGAGAAGGAAAGTTTATCATATGCAACAATAAGTAGGACGAAGTTAAATTACTTAACGTTGACACACACACACACACACACACAAATCGTTTATTTTCTGTTCATGCCATCCCCTAAAATACCGTTACATAAATAAACTTTAACTTTTCACTGACAAATCACGTTACTGCGCATTTAACAAAACTATGAAATAAAAAGCAATTAAAATAAGTTGTAGGTTATGAGGGCGCAAGGGACTTTGAGAAAAGTGATCTTCACTCCATGGGACAATGGGAGAAGTACCGATGTGAAGTTGGCCCTTCAACTTCAATATTATTCTCTATATTAAAAGCTGTTTCACGGGGATGGGCTCCCTGTCTGAGGGGATGGCGGCTTATTGAAAGTAAAGTCTCGACATCTCTCCGCGTTCTGTCGGTATTGCTTCTCCAATCACCAGCACCTCATCCACCTACGCCTCTACATCTGCGTCATCCCATCCCCCCCCCCTCNCTCTCTCTCTGTCTCTCTGTCTCTCTCTCTCTCTCTCTCTCTCTCACTCTCTCTCTCTCACTCTCTCTCTCTCTCTCCCCCCCTCTCTCTCGCTCTCTCTCTCTCTCGCCCTCTCTCTCTCTCTCTCTCTCTCATGAGAGCCATCTCACTCTCTTTTTGCATCTCTTAGTGACTGTGAGTACCGCTCCCAACCCAGGTCTCATTCATTCGGCACTAACACCTCATTATGTCACGTCAATACATGACCAGTACATTGAACAGATGTTCTCCACAGTATTCGTCTTACAAGCACGTCCTCCACGAACGCCACTACGTCTGCATCATCCCAACCTCTCTCTCGTGAGAGACATCTCCACCTTCTCTCACTGCAATCCCGATTTCTAGTTTTGTATCCTCACCTCCGTAGGTCTCACTAATTATGTCATGTATTGGTTCTCCCCAGTCTTCGTATCATCAGCACGTCCTCTACCTATGCATCTATTTCATATCATCGGCCTACCCTCATATAAACAACACATGTCTCTTCTATAATTAAAGTCGTAATATCATTTCTTGGAATATCTTATATTCCACATTAATTATTAAACGCATGTTGTATCAAAAATAATATGATTCACTAAATTTGAATATCACAAACTTAATATCAGCGAGAAAACAATGTAATTTTTTTTTCCCCACAATCACAGTCAAATACTCCTCTGACAACCAATGGTTACGTATAAAATAGCATCTACTACTAACCAACGCCATAACATTGTAAGAAATAAATAAATGAACGACTGTACATCAAACATAATAGCAATTAATCAATACATTTATAATAATATAATGAAAGAAAATAAATAAGATAATAAAACAATTCTTTGTAACTGAAAAAAATAGTCATCTTTACAAACACAATAAAATATAACTTTCTATAAAAATAGAAACGATAACGTAAAATTAAATTATCATGACAATACTATAGTTATTAATGTATGTTCAAAAGAAGAGTTTTTCTGACCGTAGATATTATTATTAGATGATTTGAGTTGGGGTTCGGTCAAGGTAGATAAAAAAAAAAAATACAAATTTTTTAAAAAGTGAAGATGGGCTCTCAGTCATGGAAATGTGAACTTAGGGACAGGACGTCCTCTCTCATCTTCATGGTAGCCCTGAAGATGGCTTACAATGTAAGCCATCCATTTAATAATGGTTGATTAAACTGTATCAGGAGAGCTCATCCAAAGCTTTTGTCACAGCTCTA
Organism: Oncopeltus fasciatus; assembly: GCA_000696205.2. NCBI lineage: Eukaryota > Metazoa > Arthropoda > Insecta > Hemiptera > Lygaeidae > Oncopeltus > Oncopeltus fasciatus. The sequence goes on from KZ807061.1 coordinate 588,502, forward strand.
TGATGCATTGGCCTCATCTAAATAATTAGCACGTGTTTAAAATGGGAGCACAATACACGTTCGCGACAGCGCATTTTAAGCCCCTACACTCCCAGAATATCAGACAATGCATAAGACAATAGGCGTGATTTAGAAGCACAGATGATTTTAAACACGATTATACTACACTCGGGGGAATCGTATTGTTGAAAATCAGAAAACCGATATAGCATGATAACTCATTATTGTGTGCTTGTTTGTCTTACACTGAAAAATGTAACTGTTCATACTAAATCATACTAAAAAATTTTTTTAAAAAAATGTAATGAATGCTTTAACAAAGATGACAAGCCTCGGATCCTTTTAAAAAGATATCTTACTTACAACGCGCAAGAAACAGTTTATAAATAATGCCCAACAGATTTTTTTATTTACACATTTTTCGCCAAACACAATAGAAATATAGAAGTAAAAATATTATGATTAATGGGTTTAATAGGGCAGAAAGCTTTTACTGATAAGATTTTCTATTACTGACTCAATCAATGCTCACAATACAATTTCACAATCGAATAACACGAGGCTGATAATTGTAATCCTTCTCTTTATAATTGACCAATAAATCTCCGTTAGATTCTTATTTACCTTGCAGTGTGAAGGAATCCAGTACTACAACTCCTGGGATGCGTGATTAAGAACGGTACCTTGAAGAGCTACATACATTTCCATCCATACAGTCATGAAGAACTAAAAGTTTAATGTCTGTCTGTGCGAGACAGATTTTATATAAATGTGTTTTTTAACATATAAATTGAAATATTAATTCATAAAACCATTGCTATTATAAACAATTAATTTCGCTATACAAATCATACTTAAGTGATATAATTAATGCATCTTTCAAGCCTTATTTACATTTTATTTTAATATTACTAATATATTTAAAGTACAATATATTTTAACATAATGTGTCTTTTATTTAGAGAAAGTTTTTCATTATTAGGGATGTTTTACGGATTTAGATAATGACAGATCAGAATCCTTCTTATCAGAGGAAACATAACCAAAAAAATACAGCCGAATACTGTAGATGCTTCATATAAATATATGATACATATAACTATAATGGATTGGCTAGATACATTTATATAGAATCGACATCAAGCAAACATGACAAATAATTGAACTTGTTATTTCAAAGACATAAGCGAATATGGAAGAAATTTTTCGATGACATTATTAGCTATGTTGGAGAAATAAATAAATGTTTTCCTTATTTATATTTATGCTTACTATTTTATTGAAAATAATTAAATTAAAAGAAGTTTTGATACTATTAAAAATGTTTATTTTTATTAATTTTCTATGTTTAAATGAGACTAAATTTATCTTTTTTGTTTTCTGACATAAAACTCACGTTTTATATTTGACTTTAAATAAGACAAATTCTTCATAAACTGCAATTAAACAGAAAAAAAACTTAATAATTATTACTTCAATAGACCAATAGACATGAACTAAGTTGTATTAATATGAATCTTTTTAAATTTAAAATAGGGAAGTAAAGTGTTGCAAACTCCATACAGCTATTTCAAAACTTTATCAAAGGTGTACCTTGGTAATATATATATGTAACTATGNATATATATATATGTGTGTAATATAAAATGTATATATATATATAATTAGCTCTTTTTATCAGTTACAACCCTACACCTACTCCCCTAAGGAAAATTTCACATTTCATGCGAATAATACTTTAATTGACGGTAACTGCATACATTTTCAGGAATTCTAGCTGTGGCGAGTATTTTCTCTATCATTAGTTTTAGTTCATTCATTATTTTTTATTTGTTCGGACGGAGGTTACACAACATTCTAATCTACAACATCGCATGGGATCTTTACCAAACCAATAGGCGTTGGGAAAAGGCTAGCGTGACTCTTGAAAGTTAATCAAGATGGCTTTCTGTTCAAGGTAACTTTATCACCGCCTAAATTTGTCGACAAACTTTCTGAGTGTTCTCATAATATATTATTTAATAATTTTCAAAAGAAAGTCAAAGATGAAAGTTACGAATTCTTCGAGGAACTCAATAAATTCCCCATTATCTTACTTTGGCACAGATACTCACAATTACATTGGTGTAATATCATTGAATACCATTAAGATAACTGAAATAGCACATTCATTTTTTAATATGTGCTACACAATCTCTTTTATAGAAATTAATATTTCTATAAATATGTGGAATAATTTTCAATTAATTTGGACGTTTAGAAACTACTTTTTTTTTCCTCTATTACGATTATTTTATTTTATTTGTCATTTAAAACACACAATTTAAATAAAGTCAAGGTTTAAATTTTTTTTTTATAATTTAAGTAAAAATAATTAGAAAAATAATTAGAGAAAATACAGGATCCATCGGAACATCTTGCCAAAATCTGTCTATATAACAATTTTTTCTTATTACATCTAGTGGGTTACACCTGTTAAACTTATTTAATCCTGTAATGCTAAATTTTCATTCCTTTAACGCAAAAAGTAATATTAATTAATTAATGAAACCGTAAATTATGAATGTATTCATCATCATCAAAAATAGATTAATTTAATCAAGATATTTAGGAATTCCATTGATACTGAAGTTCTGACTTGCCGAAGAAATTTCTAATCAGCTTAACAGTTATTTTCCAAAGGAAATACCGTTAACGGAAAGTGTTGAATATAAAATATTATATATGTACATTTTATAGATAAATGTATCTGCATAAATAAGGTGAAATAAATTTTCAATGGATTTGCTGCTTATTAATTTATCTATTCGCTACACGAGATGTGTACAAATATAACCCCTCCGTGAGATATATCTTGGAGGGTGATTGCAAAAACATGTCGCGCATAGATAACGGCAGAACAAGTTGTCCCTCGCATTATTCTACACACAGTCACCTCCTCCAATCACCTGAAGACGTGTTACTGAATGGGACATGAAAAAAAAAATATATGCATGAAGTAGAATTGATAGGGACACGTTCCACATACAGATTTTATTTCAGTATGGGAAGACACGAAGTAAGGTACCACACATAAACACGACTTAAGGTTACTCCCAATCCAGAGTAGATATTGATTTATTTTGTTAAGGGGATTAAGAATTGAAAATGTATTACATTTGAAAGGATGAGTATTTGTATCTAAAATATTTATTTTACTTAGTTGATAGGCGGGAATCAGAAAAATCACATGTAAATTTACAATAATTCTGACACTTGAGCTTTTTTTTCTTCCATATTAATATTTATATCCTCTATCCTATATAATATATATTTACTCGCGCGAGCGTGCAGTAAAACACAAACACACACACACAGAAAATTAAACCCTCGCGGCTGCGATATATATAATAAATAACAACATGTGGGGGAAAGAGTGTAGTGAACATACAAAAAAAAATTACAAGGAGTAATACAATTAATGAGAGGGAATAGAACAAAAAAATCTATCTGTCCCAGCCAGGAAGGACAGGAAATTTTACAAGGAGTAAAATTTTCGGGGGGACTTACCGACCTTCGTCAGTGAGGAGTGAAGATAGACATAGACAATAGATGTTACTATAAGTATGTATGAGTTCTTTTGGTCACATTCTTGGAGTGAATACATTTTTGTGGGCGAGGGCGGAATTTCACGCCGATAAAGAGCAGTGGAAGTTAAAAATCCTAAAATGACAGAATTGATCTGAAGGCTATGTGGGGAATATTTCCCCCCACTGACTCCCTTTTCTATTTGTAGGGAGGGAGGAAGATGCCGCTTATTAAAAGATCCCCTCCAAGATCCACAAACAAAGCCAGGGAAGGGAGGGGATATCCAAACTGAATTGAAGGAATCAGTGTCAGTTCAGCTGTCTGCTCTCAGAATATCGAGGCATCCAAAGCTTGACAGCGAGCTCCACTAACAGAGTCATTCCCCCACTCATCATTCTTCGGCTGTCTTGATTTCCATTCTATAGATATCTAGTAATCAACGGGAGCTTTAACAATTTAGTCAAAATAATAATCACAACTTTCATCTTATTACTAAACAATAACAAAAATATCACACCAAAACACCACAATATATATAGAACCTTCGAAATTGAGCTTTCATAAAACCTTTAGGCTTTTTCCATTGCTCATAAGATGGCTTTTTTGCTATTTACGTTTTAATGGGAAGAGATGCAAGGGAACACCACTATTTTTGTAAACCTCTACACGTCCTACTGGTTAATGTTTGACAATAAACAATAAGGTAGATTATTCTACGGTTTTATTTATTATTTAAAAATCTGTGAATGCGTTTGAGTATGCAAATTTATATATAAATTCATCTTGTATATTTTAATAAAGATATTAAAGGATCCACATAAAATAGCTGTAGGTGCACTTATTTTTAATATTATTAATAATACACAGATAATAATGTTAATATCTGTATATTAAATTACTAATGATGATTTTAATATTTAACTTATTATATTAGAATTACTTTAAGATATAAAGGTGCAAATCTGACAAAATAAAGTGATTTTTTTAATTAAAAATTAATAAATAAATTCAGGATATAAACTTATAAATTGGATATTTGTTGGAATAAGAGCTGTTATAATTTTGGACATAACCGGTGGAAACCATATTTTTTAGGAGAGAACAAAACAAGAAAATATACATTTTATCTCAGTTATTAATTCGTTTTTTCTGCCTTTTAAACAGTTCAGTTCATGGAGTGAAGAGTTCTCAACACTCCTGTATTTAGACCATATACATATACACTATGTATATATACTCTAGTGAGCACAAAGCAAGCTTAAATTTCTCGACAAAAGCCAGCTCAGAATCGAACACGCAGCTCCTGTATTGTGACATAATTAATATAATTTACATCACATTATTAATCTAGAAAGTCTATTATAATTAAATACATCTTGAAATGATATTAATAAACTCGTGAGTGATCCATTAATATCAGCCTCATTAGAATTGACTATGTTACTGACTATGGCCTGCAACCATTAGTATATGAAGAATTACATCTGACACCAGAGATTTAAGAGTACATTAAAAAGAGGTTTCCATCATGGACGAATGGGCACTGGTTTCGCAATCGGTTAACCTGAGATCTCCACCAGGAGTGGTTAAGATTAATTTATTTTTTCAAATTTTAATTGCTATTTTTTATTACCAACTATTCACAAAAAATATGTAATATGATATCATATAAATATAGCAAAAACACAAATAATAAAAAAATCTCATGAGAGAGAAAGTACATAGGTACTTCCACTTCCTGAATATTTAGACACTGGCAGGCTAAAAATATTCTTAATTTTGGGTTAATGGGGTATCCGAGGGAACCCAGATGGGTCTTGCAATCATGGCGTTACAAAATACCCCATGGGTAATCTTTTACCCAGAAATAAAAGCTTGTCCTTATATGTTTAGAATAGGAAAACTACCTATGGATAACCCTTCCCTCCATGATCCATGAAGTGATTAAAATGGAGGTTAAATAAAAATAAATACATTCTTGAACTTGACCCATGAGAAAATTTGAAAGATTAAACTTTAATAGGATTGAGAGGGATGGAATTACAGTTAATTGCAGGTTTACTGTAGAAAATAATGTGACGGATGATAATCCGATGTTTATAGTTAATTCATTAACATCTATATAACTTTAAAAAAAAAAAAAAGAAAAAAAAAAGAGAAAAAAAAGAAAGGCTGCAGTGAGAAGTTTATGGGCACAATTATATTCATTTTAATTTCTTTCAATCTGTTTCTGAGATGAAATACTTAAAAGAGATGTATTTCTCTTTAGAGTACTGATAGGGATTAATGAACTTGACAGACATCTGAGGATAATGACAACTTGCAAAGGGCCGATTTCCTACGAGAGTAAAAAGTCAAAGATGGAAGAAGGACGCATGGAAAGAGACGGGCAGTAGGGCAGACGTGTTGGGAAGAGCCTTGCTCCCGGAGCAATGACTCGAGAACAATTAAGACGGAGTTTGCAGGTAAGCGGTGAAAGTACGGGAGGCAGATGGACAGTGATCAGGCGAAACCTGCTGAGAAATGGCCCTGTCTGCCGAATTTGGCCCCCGCCACCCTCGGCGCCATTCCTCTCAGTCATTCCTCCACGAAAGGATCCTCTTCTGTGTGTCTTCCGCAAGCACGAGGTTGCGCAAAATATGGACAATACAGGCAAATCTCTTGAGGAGTCATACGGAATTTCATCGGGAACAAATTTGCTTTTCATATCTTTAAAATTAAAAAAACCACTGAAAATCTCCCATCAAACAATCGAACCATTAGTAGAGGGGTTTATTGGCATATAATTACAATAAATTTACATGATATGGATATTTTATATACAAATTTACATTAACTGCAACGCTAGGGAATTTTCTAAGCTCCTACATGACTGATTTATTTTATCCTACATCTACCTTTTTACTTGGAATATTAAATTAGTCGTTTACATTTAATAACATAGGAAAATTATTTCTTTTTTTAAATATTGCATTTGTTGTGGCATTTAAACCCACATTAATTTTATACATTAAATGCAAGGGAATAGAATAAAAAATCTATACTCTCTCAGCCAGGACTCAAACCTAGATCTCCTGCTATCCGGGAAGGAAGTAGAATGAACCATCTGGTTTGCCACGGTGGTGCAATGGATGGCAAGCCCGCCTAGAAAGCAGGGGATCCAGGTTCGAGTCCCGGCTGAGATAATAGGATTTTTTTATTCTACTCCCTTGCATTTATTGTTGAAAACGATTCCGTTTACGTAACTCTTGCGAGAGAAATTTTTACAGCAATACCAGACGTTGTTATATGACACTTATGGCTCATTAACACTTTTATAACAATATAAAAAAACATATCAAATATAGATGTTCACGTAGGCTTTGACGGTCGTCAGATGTATTTACTGTTTCTTCTTCCAAGTTGGACCGTGTCAAATTGTTAATGCTCTTCATTTTCAGAACAACATCCTCCCCATACAGGTTGGTTAGATGTTCACGTAGGCTTCGACGGTCGTCAAATAACAACAATTTGACACGGTCCAACCCGGAAGAAGAAACGGTAAATTTTATACATATATAGCAAATGAAAGGAGAGATATTTAGCAGGCTCTGGCTGTGGGTGTCCCAGTGAATGGTGGATTTCACCGAGTTGTGAATGAATGGCGAGAGACCCCACCTCTCGTGGCCCAGAGAGCACTGTTTGCCCCCCCCCCCCCCCCGTCCTTTTATGTAAAGTGAGCGTATCCTGACATCCCAAGGACTAAGTGGGCGGCGAGTATTCCCCTCCGACTTTACATATATATTAGTCCCTTACCTCTGTCCAACACATACTCATTTCCTCGTTCGCTGATCATTCTTTACCTGAAAAAGAAGAAAAAATGAGAAAATTACTTCGAGAAACATTACATCTATCAAAAGTTGTACAGTAAAATCTCCTGTAATGGGGACGACAAAATACTTAGTGGTTTTTTTTTCTCTGCCAATGTATATTAATCTTACAGAATGTAATTTTTTCTTGTAAATTGTTTAATTATAGTAAAGCAAAACATGAAAATAATTAAAAATTATAAGAGCATTATATATTTTTTATATTAAATTCTAGCTGAACTTTTTTTCTCGTTCTAATGACAATGAAGCGCTAAGCACATTTTTTTAAAATTGAATCATATTAGTAACTACCTAATTTTTTCTCTGATTTTCATTGTGTTCCCTAATCCGTAAATTATCCTCCAGTACTATTAAACGAAGAGCACCTAAAATTGAAAACGCTAGAGAGATACAGTAAATATTTTTTCATTGGTTGCAAACCATTTTTTTTTAAATATTCAATAAATTACGGTAAATAGGGGTAAAAACAAACTAAATAGTTGCACGCAACAGTAATTCATAAAAAAATATATATTTAGCTCTAACTACCTAATGTTTTTTTGTTGGGGTTCAGTCAAGGTAGCTTAAAAAAAATACAAATTTAAAAAATGTGTATTTTTTAAATTATCTGCCAATGTTTACATTATAGACCATCTTCAGGCCTATCACGAAAGCGAGAAGGGACGTCGTCTCAACAAGATCCTCGAAATAATATCTTCCAACAAATTAGTTCCACGCATAGTATATCACAGAAAAAAAAACTCCTTTGGTTTACATATGTATTCAGAATAAATAAGAATACAAACCTAATTCATTAATTAGGATGATTCATAGCTAGCTAGTTGTTCATTTTGAATTACCCTCTTATAGTTCCTATTTGCGAGAATATAGTCGAAAATTAAAAAAATATTTCATTAAAATTAACAAAACAATGATGTATGAATATTCACAAATATTTTTTTTAGGTATTTTATAAACTATTTTGATTACACTTATGCAAGAAATCCAGGCATACATACACAAAAAATTGAAGAATTGAGAAAAATCTCAACCTGGGGGGGAAAAATACGTATGGTGAAGCTGTGATACATCTTTTCATTTGTGTATGTGTATTAAATACTAAATATAATTAAATAATCGAAATAAAATTAATAATTATTAGAATAAATATAGTCGCATTATCCATTACTGTTACGCGGTGAAGTGGGGGTTCTCATTGGGAAACTAAAGCTTCGTAGAGGTGCAAAATATTTCCCAAACAGTATTTTTATGGAAAATACATGTATGCCATGCAGGAACAATCTTATCGTCCAATCTAAGCGAGTAAACATGATAGAACGCAATCATTTCTGCTGAAAACGGGAACGCAGATGCCGTAGAGTGTGAAGATGATGGTGCTACGGAGAAGGAGAGGATCCAATAAGGAAAACATCTGAGGCATAGTCTGAAGAGACAAGCGATACATTTTTTATGGTATTTCTGACTTCATATATAAAACGTAGCACATAAAACAAAAGTAAAGAATTCCATAAAAGTAATATTCCTTGCCTCTTCAGCCAAGGATGGTTCAATTCTTCCTTCATTTTTACGGTGTAATAAAGTACAAATGAAATGAATTATCCATGTCACTCATAAAATGTAATATTGCCGTACGCAATATAAAGCAACTTCCCAACTGTTTGGTTTGCTGCAAGATACTGATTCATTAAAATATTGCTTTAATAATTAAGAAAATGTTATTTTTTTTATTTAAGTTTTTTTTATAAATTAAATTGATAGTTACTACTGTATTTTTGTAACGAAAAATTTCTAAAATATTAAAATAACGGTATTTAAAACTTCAAGCCTGGTTCCTTCTTCCTACTTCCTTTTAGGATATCCACAAAAATTGAATGTCGTCAAGAATCGTGGTTAACAGCAGTTCTAAACCATCTCTCATGACACTAAGAGGTTTCTTTGAAGACAAAAAATTAATTAAAGAAATAAAGCAGAAATAAGAATAATATAAAAATCGTCTATTGCACTAAATTTTCCTTTAATAAATATATCGGCCGTTATTTAAGTCAAACAGTTATAGAAAGTGAATGTGTTAACTAATAAACCGAAGAATACAAAAGTGAAGCTAATATAGACGAACGAATCTCATTGGCACTAACAAGCAAGGCACTGCGGGTTCGAATCTATTGCAGGTTCGAAAAGATAAAACTTTTTCAGTACCATGAGTGTTTAAAAAAGGGTAGCTATCTTACACAGTCCTTCACTCCAGAGCTCTAAGTGGTTGAAAGTAGAGGAAAAAATTATATGGCTATTTTCTGACTGAATAATAATAATTAGTACTCATAAATTCGTCTTCGGACTTGACCGTGTCGAAAAATATTTTTTTGTCGAGCTTTCGCACATACAGTGATGGTTTTTAAATGGCTGATTGGAGCGTAATTATTATTTCTATAAGTCAAAAATAATAAAAGTTAAATTTCAGTATTCAAATAGTAATGTAATGAAAGAGAATTTCTGAATAAGAAAATGATATTTATTTTCTTGAAATCTATATATAATACCACAAAACAAAATATTTAATCATTTCTATCAAAAGTTTCTCAGTGAACGAGAGATTGTTATCTAACAGCTGGAATTAAATTTGTCACGCATTCGTTACCACCAAAGGGCGACTTCAATGCCTCTGAGTGGACACCACGGGGTGCTGGGGTTCAGGGAGAAAGCTATTCTTCGCGATAGCATCAGAGTCAAATGACCAAGATGGAGGAAGATAACAGAAAAAGTCATAGAAATACACACATCACTCCGTAGAAGTGTCATCAGGGGATTTCAAACTTTTTTGAATATCAGAAAAATAGCTCTTTAAAATTACTGTAGTATCCTTAATGTTGCATCCTTAGTCATAAATACCTCAGATTAAAAAATGAATGAAAAAAATAGACGTTTTAAAATGTTTTTAAATAATAAACATACAAATATGTAAATGATTATATTAATGATTTTATTCTCATATTCCCTTAAAAAAATAATTTATTTAATGTTTGCAAAGAAAGAACACTTAAAACTCACAGTTTCTTTATTAAAAGTGTTTTATGTGATGTTTTTTATAAGCTTATAAAATTNAAAAATAAGATAATCTTTATTACACATCTCAGTGCTTCATAGTATTTTTCCCCTTTTGTTTTAGAAAGATAACATCAATTTGTGAGAATTTGAATAGCCATTAAAAATCAATACTTGTCTCACTTAAACTATTTGTAATTAGGTTTTCCTAAACATAAATCTTAAAAATTTTGCATATTTTCTCTACATTCAAAAATTTACTTTTATATGTGTGAAGACACCAGCAATATAATTGGTCTAATCTACCCGGAGGTCCTATCTTTTATCTTTAACCATCTCACTTTCACAAGTTTAGTATTGGTCAAAAACTTTTGGCGAGGAATTTCCAAACAAATAAATAGATATATAAGTAAAGTTGAAAAATGTTGTTTTTGAAGCTTAATAAGTAAGCCATAGCTAAATCTTATTTATAGGCAATGACTTTTTAAAATGGGCTTAAATTGGAAAAAAATATAAATGGTTAAAACTTAAGTTAAAAACTATAATCTAGGTGGATCCAAAGTTTTCAGAAGATTTATCTAAACTGATGGAAGAAACAGAAATTCATTAAAAGCTAACTTAAAAGAGAATGAATTACAACTTTACTTTCAGATATAGAAGAAAAATAATAAAAAATTGACAGGAAATGATTCACAAATCTGTAGCTACATATGTACAGTAAGTAATACATTAACTAGTCCAAAAGCTGATTGTTAAGCCATAGACCATAAGGGGACGAGTTATTCGTTATTTAAGAAAAGAGCAGATTCCACAATGTAATTATTTTTAATACAGAAAAAAAAATAAAAAGTAAGAAACAGGGAAAACAAGCAAGCACCAGTGGAAATTGAAGGAATCAGTGCAGTTCGAAAGAAAGCAGGTTCGGATACGTGACAGGCGGAGGAAACACGAAGTCAACTGGATAACGAAGAGTATGGTGCAGGGACCACGCTGAGCACAAGACAAACATTTACTCTGCACCGAGAGACCCGGGCTAACGGTAGGTCTCTCCGCCCTCCACCCCATATCATATGGAGAACAAACAGATATATGTAAAGAACCACCCTACTCACATTAACATAAATACTACGGGAACAAGATTCCTTAAAGACTTTTATGTTAGTTTTGCTTATATACGTACACAATATCTCCCAGTAGGATATATAAGAAGACTTTATAGGAGAAAAACACTACGACAAGTAACGAAGACCCACTTAGACTATAAATTCTTAATTTTAAATAAAATACTGGATTTATAAAATACACACAGGTGGGAGTAAAGATTGTTAATAGTAATGAAATAAATGTCTATCAGACGGGAACTGCTCAAATCGAGAATATGAGTGAAAATGATTAATTGAATCTTATTAGACATATGGATTAATGACGATAAAAGGTAAGATCACTGCCAGGCTATAAAGAGAGAAGAGTAGGGGAAATACTCAACCATCGTAGTTAAATTAGTAAATGTCATCCAGAACGACCGTTTTACGTAAATGTTATGTCGTTCACACTTTTTTTGTAATTCAAGCAAAACAAAATATCATTAGTATAAATTGTGTTCATCACCCTCTTCGATTTCAACACAAAATTGAATGATAAAAGTTTACTCCCATAGACTGGGGCGCCGGGATAGCTCAGGGGATCCGTAAGGGTCTCGCAATCCTGACGTCGCGGGTTCAAATCCCGCCCAGGTCAATCTTTTATTTATAATATAGAAGGTTGTCCTGAGCCATGGGTGTTTAAAATAGGGTGGCAACCTGTAGATAGCCCCTCCCTCCAATGACCCTAAGTGGTTGCAAGGGAGGCTAACAAAAAAAAAAAAAAAAAAAAAAAAAAAAAAAAAACTCCCATAGACTAATTGTAACCTATAGGTTCACGAAACTCATCAATATGGAGTTGGGGGGGGGGGGTGAGAGAGAGATCACGTCGTCCTTCATATCTATGGAAACACCACAGTGATAGGAGTCTTCCCCCTGGAAATCACAAAACTATCCAGTGGCACCATGATTACAGTGCACTTTTGAGATAAACGTTGAAAATTATAGTTCAGAAAAGGACCAAAACAATTATTGAAATGTAAATTAGAAGACTTTTTCATTTATCTAATTCTGAATGTCAATAAAATGTTTCAACAGTTGTTACTACATAGCCTAAGCATTTTTTTTAAATACATAAATTTACACAAAGTTTCCACGAGATACCCATTACGATACACAAATTAAAGCAAAAGTATAGTCAGGATAAGTTATCACATTCAGACTGCTCATTGCAGGTTTTATACGGTACAAGCTTCGGATAAATATATTTATATAAGTCTACTATTTACAAAATAAAACAAAAAAACTAATAAAAAAAGAATAATGCTCCGGTTAAGCCAAAATCATCCACATTTGGACCTGTAATATGGCACAGTAGGCTCGAGTCCAGCACTAAGATAGTTTTCATCTAAAATTAAAATATAGGTGTTTCGAATAGGATGACAGCCGATCAATAGCCCCTTATAATCAAGTGGATGTAAAGGAAGATAAAAATAAGAGTACACATTGTGAAGTTAGAGTACAGAAAGACTTAGAAAGTAAGTCGAGAGATATAGTGTTTTCCTTTCAATTAGGCTCATAAATTCTGTGAAGAGTACTCAAGATATTAATCTGTGAATAATTTCTACATAAAGCTGGTAGAGGATTTTAATCAAATGTGGGTGAAATAAATGAAAATAATCACAAGATCCACTGTTTAGTGTTATTGAACATATGGATTTTCGTAATCCTTTATATTCTTTAACGCTGACACTAATACTACGATGAGTTAGAGAGCAGTTAATGTACAGAACTCGTAAGATGCTTCTTATCTCAGATAGCCGAATCCTCGCTCGAGAGCGAGTTCCCACAAGCCTGCTATAGGCATAGGCGCCGTAATAGGATTAGTTAGACACGGCTCTCTTCACCGGTGGGTAGCTCCGATCAGGGGAACGTATGTAAGAAGCCTCTGATGTACGAGAGAGCCAGCCATCGCCACACACTTCCCGCAGGCAGTTCTTCGGGGCTTGCGGGCGGTCTGATGTGGGCCGGCTGATTGCGTTAGTGCTGAAGATGGCTGGCGTCTAAAATTACCTTTACAACTTCCCCGCTCTAACTCTGTTAAAGCCCCTGGGGGCCTTACTTAATTACCCGACCGCGGGAGGTAAGTTGCGAAGAGCCACTTGATCAGGCGCGCGGTCCACCGGCGACCACTTGCACCACCTTCCCAGCTTAACTTGGGCTAATTCTTGCCCACTTAATGCCGTGGAAGTTGAGGCAGATATTTAGTCCTCTTTTAAAGTATAAGTGAACACTTAAGTCAAAATATTTCTTGTCATGAAGCTATAATGTGAGTGACTCATCATGTTTTCCTTTTGGCATGAGAGTGTTGGGGGTATTTTACTTCCACACTTCAATAATAAATAAAAATTTACCGGAGAACATCCGTTATCCTAATTACTGTCTTTAAAAACTATTTTACAAATTCAGAAATTTATACTTTACTCAGGTGGATATATAAGAGATTTTATTGAACTTTCTTTATCAGTAATTGAATGAATTGCATTTCATGAAGCCAATCTTCTAAGGGATGTTAGTCAAACGTTAATGATCAGGAGAAGGAAATTGCCGGGGTCGGTCACAGGTTTATTATTAAATTAAAACAAATGTATAACAATTTATAATAATAATATGGTTTTTTTTTTTGCAAACATTTCCAACCTGAAGCGCTATGGGGATAACTCCTACTTGATGGGGCTCTGAGTACTCAGAAACGTTGGCAAAAGTAAAACCATATTGGTTCACCAATCTGTTTTTATTTAATAATAAACCTTTGACCGAACCCTGACTATCTCCTCCTGATCATCAACGATTAACGAACATCCCACAGAAAATCATCTAAAAAGAATATATATATA
>KZ807061.1:622507-636148 GCA_000696205.2 Oncopeltus fasciatus
TATATATATTAAAAATTTTTTTTTCTAATTGCAGCTTAAATATCTTAACTTGTAATGAATAGATAAATCCTTCAACCTACTAATTTCCCCCACAATGCTTATAAAAATTTAACCTGAGGTAAACCTGTAATTCCCAGGTTGAAATTTTTTTAGAGTGATATCATGTCATGCAATATTTATTTAATTGTAAAGTGTAAAGATTTAAAGAAACAATTGCTAAAAAATTTGATCTTTCAAATTAATTTTTTTAATATGATTATTTCAATGATCATAAAGAAACAAGTTGAATTTTGATCTCATGAAATAACAATTACATCTGATAAAGTGTTCTAAGTCAATTTAGAGTTTCAGTCGATTCCCACTATAAATATTCAATTTTTCATAATTATAATTTAATTTTAGTATATTGGTTTTTAAAACAACCATTAAAAAATCATTTAAATATTTCGGCTGCTATAGTAAAAATATAAAAAAATCTTATAAATAATTTTGTCACAAAAATAAAATCAACATTTAGTGGTCAGTCGTATTTTCAATTATCAAGAATTCAATAAAATTGTTGTTCGTTTTTTGTTTTTTTTTGTTGCATTAGTCCAAACCCCCTGTACACAATTACACTCGGGTTGCTGTTTAAGCATTGCGTAACACAAACTGAGAGATTGGTCATTATCAACTCTTGGTGGTTGTTACATTATAACGTTACAAAGTAATGAATTAAATTATTGAATTTTAGTGAAAGACACGCGGACCACAATAAAAAAATCACATAAAGCCAAAATGGGAACCCATAAACCCTTATACTGAGTAAATGATAAAATTGTATCCTGGAAATGCACGGTTGAATCGACAATAAATAAAATAATATGTAATATAAGTGATTGGAAACATAATTTAATGGATATTTTTTATTGTTTTGTATCCAGAGGTAGTTTTTAAATAATGTCTTAGACAAAATTTATACGGTAGCTATTACAACTGAATAAAATTTGACCTTATAGTTTTTTAAACAATCTTTGTCTCCTTTAATCTGCGTTTTTAGGAATTATTTGGAATTACAAAAAATCTAAACTTTGCGTAACATTCTACAAAATTCATAAATACGTAACTTATAGATATTTATAGACTTAATGAAACTTAAATTTCATGTCAACTATCTTTCAAGAAAACTAATATTAAAAAAATTCTTACATGTCCAACAACCAAATGTCCAATATCCATAAAACTTAGACGAACAATTTTTTTCACCTCAGTATTTTGGAAAAGCAATAATTCTCTTCTTTAATTAATCTTGTTCATCGTTCATCCACCTTCCTTAGTTGAAGGGGATTGAACCAGGTTAATTTTGTAAATATTAATTTAGTTGTGGTTTATTATCCCACGTAAATTTTAAACAATTAATGAGAGGGAACAGAATAAAAAAGCTTTCCGGGCCGATATGCTTCCATTGTATCACCGGGACGAGCTAGTGTGTTGGGAATTTAATAAGTTATCTAGCTCGTCCCGGTGGTACAATGGAAGCATACCGGCCCGGAAATCAGGAGATCCAGATTCCAGTCCTGGCTGGGACAGTTAGATTTTTTATTCAATTCCCTCTCATTAATTGTTCAAATTAATTTTGTTTTTAACGAATGTTACAGGATTACTATATTAGTTTTAGCATATATATATTAAATAACAAAAATCAACTTTTAGGACATTTTCTACTCATCCCCACCTATATTTTAACTCAGAGAGACTGAAAAAGTACATCTTTACAGGTATTGAGAAATTGGTATGAAAGAAAAAATAATACGTGGATCCCGTAACAAGGATGTTTAAGCAGTTTTACGCTTCTCTATACACAAACTTATCTTACATAGATCACAGTAACCTGATACAGATATTCTTAGTACAAGAAGTAGGTTAAACTTTTTTATTTTACATCTTAAGTAAGTACAAGGAGGAGCTATCATGATTCAGAGTTGAGCCATGTTCTGTTAGGTTAGTTGTTCCAGATCCCCAGATAACGAGTAGGTTTTTTTTTTTTTCGTGGAGAGAGGGGTATTACAATAAGAAAGTAGTGTGAGGTAGTCCTACCACGGGATGGCGGGTACCACGAGGCAGGTACCTTACACGGCCCTTCCTGACAAGGTGCAATCATCTCCGTGCCTCTGTGAAAGAACCAGACCTTGTCAGAGTGCGTAACCATCGACCATCAAAGAAACCTTCTTTTTTTTTCTTTTTTTTTTGTTTCCTGGTGTCAGTTACCAGATAATTGTAGCGATGAAACCGCTACAATTTCAGGATAATGAAAAATATCTGAAAAGTTAAATGAAGGATTCCAGGAAAACACTCACTCATACATTACATAAAGAAATTCAGGAAGTAATTTAATTGTGCCTAAGTATGCAATTTAAGTTCATTCATTTACTTATAGTTTCTTTTTCTGTAAAGAATACTGGGTTAGAATAATAATAATTTGTGGAAGACAGGCAAGAAATAGGGTAATAGCATAGTCGATTTCAAGGGAGCCTTTGACTAATTAAACCAAAATAAACTGTGATATGGTCTGTTCGGCTAGAGGGTGACCCTTTGCATTCTTGTAAACAAATATAAAAATGTCTACACAACACTTAAGGGTTGTTCTAAGATGATTTTAGTTGGGGTTCGGTCAAGGTAGATCCAAAAAACACAAATTTAGAAAATGTATTTTTTAATAAAGGATTATCTGCCAACGTTTCGGCTTACATTGTAAGCCATCTTCATCATCATCATGAAGATGAGAGAGGACGTCCTGTCCCTAAGTTCACATTTCCATGACGAGTCATTAATTAAATTTGTGTTTTATGGATCTACCTTGACCGAACCCCAACTAAAATCATCTTAGAATAATATCTACGGTCAACAAACTCTTCTTTTGAACTTAAGGGTTGTGTTTTTCCCCCCCAGTAATTCCTAGCTTCAGAGGGAATTGTCCAAGAAGATAACCTCAACCCCCTGCTTTTTATCTTTCATATAACAGACGTTCTTGACTTCCCCATTAGGGGGGGGGGGGGGCGAGAGGATTAATATCTCCATTTTGCATTGTATTTCCTTCAGGCATGTAGACTTAATATACAACAACCTCACCATAACTTAAGAAAATGATTTTCAATATCTCGATATTCTCATAACGACTTCAGCCAAATTTCATCTATCCAGTCATCATTTTATGAATGAAGCAAACATAGCTTACTTGGCAGTATCCGAAATCATCTTATGGGCATATATGAACATTAGAACAAAAAGTAATTAACTTTACTAATCAGAAACTTCCTCACAACATATCTCTGATATGTAAGAATCCAGCTACACAGACTACTTTGAAAAGGGACAGAAGGATTTTATAAAACTCCTGCTCCATTTACAAATTTGAACACCCAACTGTTCCATAATACTTGAAAGGAGCAGAGTCAAAAGAGACAAAAGTTTTCAAAAGAATAGTTAGTTAGTGTCATAATAGACTAGATTACCTTAGCGGGGATATGCAAGGGCCTTAGAGTAAGATCAAAATGAAAAATCATTATTATATGACTTATTATAAATGTTGTCGCAAAATTATATAACACAGCAGGTAATAAACGTAAATATATACGGTTTACCTTCCATTATATTTTGACTAATGTAAAGAATGCTGAGCGTCCCCCCACTCTTCCCTCCCAAGGTCACTGCTTGGTCTAGAGGAAACCTTAACTACCTACCTTACTTCTTACCCTCATGGCTCTTTCCCCTGGAAGAACCGTATAGTGATTTATACTTATATAAAATATAAGAAATTTGCCCAAAACTGAACAAAGAATTTTTAAAAGTTATGGATCACTATTTGTGAAGAATTTCTACGAAACTTGAAACCATAGAAATTGTAAAGATTCGGATATTTATTTTCCTATATTTAAAAAAAATTCTCTATTTTCAATGTAAAAAAAAGCTTTTTAAATTTTAATGTAAGACAGTTATCGCTAAAAACACAACCCCTGCTATTTTTCTGAATTTTTATTTTTATTCTACGAATTTTATTGTCTACCAATTTTCTGAAACAAATTAAATTGAGCTCAACAGCCATTGGCTTACTATTTAGCTTTATTAATTTCATTCGTGCTAAGTTTTTGCTGTTAGTGCAAATATCACGACTAAAATCTGAATACCGCACTAATTTTACTTTTTATTAATTAGGAAATAAATGTGTGCCTATATTGGTGTAGAAGGGCGACCTCTAGTTTAAATTTAACTAAAGAAAGCTAAATGCCAGTGAAACACAAAGAAGAGCTAGAGGCTAAAGCAAAAATATCCTCATTGATGATGGAATGAAGAACGATTCTCCCTCATTCTTCAAAGACAAGATCTATTTCAAGATTTCAAATCCTAAATCTCTTTTTTCCAAATTACTAAATTCTTCTTAAATCCTAGTTTTATATGTAAAGCTTACAGCCCTTATCGTCGCCGCTAAGGCCAAAAATACCCCTATTCCTTTATTTATTTATTATATCTTTAAAATGAAAAATTAATGATAATAACTGTGAATCTCCCTCATATTTAATATATACTGTGATGTAGCTATTAGTATACAAGTTAACAAATAACATGATTAACACATTTTTTCCGACGTTTCTAATTATATTTAATTCATTCTCAAAGCAGTTCAAAACAAAAATACAGTTGACACTGACATCACCTCACCAATAGACTCTAAAACACCTACCATAATAAATGAATGTCCCTTATATTTGACATATACTATAATGTGGCTATCTGTCAACAGGTTAACAAATAGCACGATTAGCACTTTTTTCCGACGTTTCGAATTATATTTAATTCATTCTCAATGCTGGTGTTGACACTGACAACACCTCACCAATAGACTCTTTAATTACTTACCATATATACTTACATTACACTGATAGGTTACAGAAGATACCGTTGAAGATGGAAGCACACAAGAAATGGTAGTATCTTACCAAAATGTACATAATCTCGCCAAAATGAAGGACCCTATTAAGCTTGATGAGAACACGGGATTAGTGTACAAATTAAATATAAATAATCTGAGGGGGGGGGGGGTAGTATTATGGGGGGACGAATCAGTATCTTATGAATTGGATTAGGTAGCATATTCTTGTAAAAAACATATCAGAAGTGACGCCATTAGCTGAACATGTTTTGAGGACTGCACATGATATGGACATCGATAAGGTTGAAGAAGTGGAAAAAGAAGATAATTGAAAAAAAATAAAAAAAAAAAAAATTCTTAAAGGCTGACCATCCATCCAGATATTAAGTTATGCCCGTTCTATTAATTTTAAAAGATATTGGGTCCTCATTGATGAAGCTTATTACGGTGTTATTAATGTACGAAAAATAAGGTAACACATCTTGGAAGTCTTAAATGGGGGAACAGAAGACGTATGGGCTTCCCCAAAAGAAGATTCATCACAGCTTGCATACATAGATTATGAATTGTTTTGTTATAATTTTTAAAAATTTTATTTAGTTGATTTTTTTAAACATTTTTCTTATTAAACGGTGGCAAATTAAAATAATTTATTATTCAAACAAAGAGGAGAACATTTTGTAAGCCTCGTGTTTAGAAGTTTATTGGTGATATATTGTCAGTGTCATTTAATAATTGTATTTGTATTTTTGTTATAACCTGCCTTGAAAATTACTAAAACGTCATAGGAAACAAAGGCAAAAATTTATTAATCACGTATTTTGTTAACTTTTATATCGACAGCCACAACCGATAACACAGAAAATTTTATCTTTATAAAATAACGAATATTGTTGTTAATGAAATGAAAATAACTTGAGAGTTTATTATTTAGAACAGCGGAGGGAAGATATTTCCATACAGCTCATACTGTGCGGCATTAAATTAGTTTAAGGCGTCCAAACGTTGCAAGAAATGTTTAAGCGAACGGCCCAAGCACGCTTCCATCATAAATTTAACATCCACACACAGGAATAAACCCCGAGAGAAGGCGCATTGAAATGTTCCTTCCGCTTTATTCCGGAAATAGTCCAGCCTAGCTGTTGGAAGTTTTCCTGCCTTGAGCGAATTGCTGGAGCCCATAAAACTAGTTCGTAACCTACAACCCGTGGCAGTATGAAATGTTTGTCCCGCGAATTCCTCGGCTTCCAGCGAGGGACAATACGCCAGTGAGCGCTTTAGTGACGTACTCAAGAGGAGGAATGTTAAATACTCTAAAATAAGGAGTACAATTATTCCGCAACAAATTAATTTATTTACATAAGGATTAATATGGAGAAATAAGGAAACACATTGAAGATGGACTCTACTAAAAAATCCATTTCCTCTTAAAGTTCATTGATAAGAGACATTTGGATAATGAAAGTCTACCAGAAACAAATAACCCGCTCGATTAAAGCATCCGACATCAATGGGATGAGACTAATTCTCCATGTGATCTGAACTTATTACGACTTATAAAATTAAATAAGTTAAATTAGTGAAGGACTAACATTACCAAGTCTGATATGGTAAATATGTTTTTAGCTTTGCATATCATTAATTTTTACTACAATAAGCATACCAGTTGCTCAATATATATTCCTCACAACATATCTCTGATATGTAAGAATCCAGCTACACAGACTACTTTGAAAAGGGACAGAAGGATTTTATAAAACTCCTGCTCCATTTACAAATTTGAACACCCAACTGTTCCATAATACTTGAAAGGAGCAGAGTCAAAAGAGACAAAAGTTTTNAATCTTTAATAAACTGTAGCTTACGAAAAAACTTATCTAGTATAGTGCGGGGGCTAGAAAAAATTATCTAGCTAGCCTCGGTGGTGTAGAGGTCAGCATACTTGCCCGGAAAGCAGGAGACCCAGATTCGAGTCCCGGCAAAGGTAGTGAGATTTTTTTTTTTTATTCTATTCCCTGGCTTTTCTTGTAGACAAAACTTATATTCACCTTAAAACCCCTCTCTCACACTTAATTTTCTTTTAATCAACAACAAAACTGTTGTTAGGATCTATTATTTATAATTCTCTCAACTATTATTTTGATTTTGACCTCCATTTACCAATAATTAAATAAACAATTTATATTTTATTTTTAAACCGATTTCATCTCTTCCTGCTTTGTAAACATTGTAATTTGTAATCATTATGAAAATATTCATTTATAATCTGCTTACAGAATTAAACTGAAAAATAAAACAAGGGTTGAGACTATAAACTATTATAAATATATTTCTGATAACAAAAATTAATATTCAAATCAGAAAAAAAAAAAAAAAATTACGCATACCCTTTAAATTAAATTAAAATTACTATGAAAACCACTTAAGGAGATGAAAGGTTATACACAAGTTCTATCTCATTCCAAACATCCATGGTTTAGGGCAAGTCTTGATTTTAAACAAGATTTGGACCCGCAGGGCCAGGATTGTGTGACCTAAACGGATCACATGAGCTACCCTGGCGCTCCAATGAAAACCTTATATATTAAATATAAATGTTGACTAGTGATAAATAAGGTAAAAATTTATATTTAATGATTTTTGAATAAAATTTGTATATTGGCTTATGTCCTTCACCCCTACTGCTCTGATTATGGTCATTTTGTGTTTCTCTAAACCTAAAGGTTTTAAGACTGTTTAAAAAAAATCAGCCAGAGAGTTAATTACGAAAGAAACAAGAATGTTTTAAGATGACCTTGAGACATTTAATGCTCGATGAAAACTCTACTTCAAGTTTTTTTTTTTTTTTTTTTTCAAAATTACTTATTTGCGGATGGGCTCGCAACATCCCGGGCCTTAATGCCTAAACTTATTAGGAGTGGGAGTCGATGGGCCCCTTCTCCCTGCACAGAGCTGGTTTAATATACTTTATCTACGATAATTATTGTTATTAAAATAAAATACAAATGAACAAACTTATTTCCTTAATACGCTAAATTATAACCCTAATATATAAGCTCATATAAGAACGAGTGGCTTATTTATATATCTGACTAAAAACTAATTTTTCTACATAGTATTACATAATCTTCCTCGTCGGATATTTACACTCAAGCGTCCCGTTCAATCACTAAAGATTCATTACGGAAGCGAATGATAGAGATAGAGTGTGGGCAAACAGACAGACAGACAGAGGATCACGTCCCTCCCCAGCCAGAGGAGCACTATGCAAATGAAGTCACGAAATAGGAGCGTAATGCCAGAGGAAGCAAAGGGACTGTGTGATCCACCACAGATAGAAGCAACCCTGTCTGGATATTGCAGTATGCATCCATAACTCATAGGAGACTATGACCTCCCTCCATAGGTGCATTACCTTCCTCAGCTCAGGTAAAATAATGGAATAGGCAGTGACATGGGCGGGTCTTGAATTCGGAGCCCAAGGCTCGTCAACACCAAACCGATCCTCTAAACAGGCTTTAAATCACACTGTTTGGAACTGCAGATTTCTCAAAAGTTAATATTTAAAAAAATAATAATACTTAAAAACTTTCAATAACTAAATAATTTTAGTAGTGCTTTAATTCTTCTAAAGATCCACTGAACTTTTGTAAAAATGTATTTTAAGAAAAAATATCATATTTCTGAGGAAGGATTCGGACTTGGGATCTGAATAAATAATTACTAATTTGTAAACATAGAAGTTTTTATAGCCAACTTTTCGACCAAAATTTCAGACCTTCTTCAGGGTAGGTAATAGGGGTGATGGAGGGGAAGAGTCTGAAATCATAACTGATTTCATATTTCTAAAAACATTATATTTCTATTAATGAAATTCTTGTAAATGAATTGGTAAAAGTCATTATTTTATTACTCATTTACCTAAATAAGGGGAAATTTTGTTAAAATCAAATAAATAAAATAAAATTCAAAAGAAGGTTGAGAGGGCGATTCCATTAGTAATATTATTATATACCC
This sequence comes from Oncopeltus fasciatus, assembly GCA_000696205.2. Classification (NCBI taxonomy): domain Eukaryota; kingdom Metazoa; phylum Arthropoda; class Insecta; order Hemiptera; family Lygaeidae; genus Oncopeltus; species Oncopeltus fasciatus. The sequence continues at coordinate 631,431 of KZ807061.1, forward strand.
ATTTATGGAAGAAAAATAACTTAAAATATCATAGGAATTTTCAGCAAAATTAGTTTCGATAACATTACTTATAGTACATTCGAGTTTTTTACTTTATCCAAAAAAAATTAAATTAATTCCTAATAAATTTTTTTTATTATAACGGCGTGTCAGCCAATTACCAATAGTTTTCGAAAGGATAGGAATTTTAGGTAATCAAAAAAAAAAAAAAATCTGATATTTTTCTAAAGAATGGCTTGTAACTTGTATTTTTCATTAATAATAAATAAAGTGATTTTACCTTGTCAATAGAAGCTAATTAATTCTGAATGTGCAGGGTTTTACCTGTAAAAATATTGTAAAGATATAAAATAAAATACATTTTGAAGTGAAATAAAAACTTTTTTTATGTAGAAAAAAAATTAATAACGAAAAAAATTGGTTTTACCTTATTAAAATTTAACAAACACAAAATCATTAATTTTAATTAAAACTCACTGTAATTTAATAAAAAATGAGAGGTTATTTTTTTTTAATTGTGAACATAATGATTCAAATAAAAGAATGGAAATTATGATCATTTTCGCACGAAACAGGTTATAGTAACTCAAATGAAACATTAAATTTTAATAACTTTAAAATAATTTACGAAACATGATCATTTAAAAAACCCACTTTCAAATAGTTGATTATTAAAACTTGTAAACACTATTTGGTGTTTACACAAAAACTTGTGTTGCGCTTGCTCGTGTTACATAATTAACCAGTTCTTTATCAGACGTAAGAGGAATGGTTCACAGCATATACGTTCTTCTTCTCAAGAATGGATCAGATGAAGAATGTTCGCAATCAGCAGGGCTAGATATACACAGATATATACAATATATCAATTATACTTTGGCTTCCAGAATATCATTAAAAAAAACTCTTTTGGAAAAAGAACAGGGGGAGTTCCTCGGATTCTAAAGTTCATCATTGAATATTGACTGTATGAATACTGCTGAACATATGGTTTGTTAGAGAAGTAAGTCAGCAGCCATATTCAAATAGCCATGCGACAATGAGATTATATGTCTCGTTATCTAACCCAAAAACAAAGTTGAGAAGTAGCAGACAAATAAGAAATAATTGTTGTTGAAATTCCCAACATCACTTCACTTTTACAAATGAAAAATGTAATTGTTAATATAAAACGAACTTTTTCGATCAACCATTTTTATTTTCAAAATTATAAATCATCTTCATCTTTATTGCATTTATTTAACTACGCAACAACAATATATGTCGTATCCAATTAAATATCGGGTAAGTAAATCTGTTGAGATATTCCATCAACTTATTTGTAGCAGCAAAATATTTTTAAAAAAGATCAAGCTTAAAAACAATATTTACTAGACAATTAGTCAATTTAAGTCCAAAAACATTCAGTTCACTTGAAAAGTACAATAATTATTGATTACAATCGAGAGACAAGAGTAAAAAAAAAATTCGTAACATATTTAAAAAGCGAAACCAAATTTTTATATAATAGAAAAAAATATTCTACGTACTATATTCTCAAAATGTTTGTCAACATTCAATTTTGACTTCCTCGAACTAAAATCCCGCTCACACAATTTCAACAAAAATGAATTCATTCGATGGTCTACAATAGTATGTCTGAATAGTTGAATTCAGCTGATATATTTAAAAAACAATGGGCTTTTGCACATGCATTCTTAAATATTTTTCTTAACAAAAATGTTAGAAAATTACATTTATTCAAAATATGTTCTTAAAGATTCGCGGACTTTCAGTCTCTACTACTAAGCTGGATCGGTAAAGATTTGATGAAATTTTTCATAAGTCGCATCATGGAAGCAAACGTGAATACCTTGATTCTCTTTCGAGATTACTGATAAAAAAGTGTAGAAAAACTTTTCAAGTAATTTCGAAAAAAGTCCATTGGCTTCCTTCCCCCTACTAACATTATCCCATTCCTATATGACGGGAAGATGAAAGTAACGAAGAAAGAATAGAAAGGTAATTAGCAGGTGGGGCATAAGTACAATGAGGTTCATTAAACTCAGGAGATGGACGGGCAAGTAGATCGTGATGTCATTCATCGGAATTCGAAACAGACAATGCACAGGGCACAGGTAAGCGTTCTGACTTCCCTGTGGTGCCTGAAGTTTGACGGTCAATCTTAGACACCGAGCTACCGGAATCTCATTCACAATAAATCCTTATTGCCCTCAGACACATCACACACGCGCATACAACTATTTGTCTTTCATCTTTAAGATTACATTAAATATAATGTTGTAGTAGAATTATCTATGTACAGTTTCTTCTTCTGGGCCAGACCATGTCATGTTGTCGATAGTTGCCGAGCTTTCGCACATCTTGTGATGGCTTCTTCAGGGCTGAATGGAGAATTCTCTGTACATACATTTGACGACCGTGGAAGCCTACGTGAGCAGAGAATTATTTATTTAAACTAAATATTAAATAATACTTAGCGGTCCCTTACTATAGTGCTTATATGTTCACGTAGGCTTCGACGGTCGTCAGATGTATTTACCGTTTCTTCTTCCGGGTTGGACCGTGTCAAATTGTTATTTGCCGAGCTTTCGCACATCATAATCTCTCTTTTACAACTCTCATTCTCTTTTCATCACATGATGTGCGAAAGCTCGGCAAATAACAATTTGACACGGTCCAACCCGGAAGAAGAAACGGTAAATACAGTGGTTATGTTTCCCTCATAACGTAGTTTATTAATATGCCATTAATTAATGGCATACTGAAACTAAAATTATATTTACCGATAATATCAATATTTTATTATATATAAAAACAAAGGGACATTTTCTAATTGTGTCTCACTAACTGATCAACGAATATGATTTCCACCAATCGGATATCCATATGGAGCATAAAAAAACTTTAAAAAAAAGGCAGGTAATAGTTTCATATTATTTCATAAATCAATCTCTTTGAAAAATAAGAAGCATGATTCTTCAGTAAGGAATAACACAGGATACCAATCGGTAATGTTTGAATAGAACATTAAAAAATAAAACCATGTTAACCCTGGATTTTTTATACGTAATTAAATTCTGATAATATAAAATGCGATGATGTATGTAAAGTTACCTTTAAACCTTAATATATATTTTTTTTAAATGAAAAATGCATAACAGTTGTAAAATACAATTACAATTACCCAGCCTTGTACGTAATCCTTATTATTCTAAATAATTTTAAATATATTCAAAGGTTCCAAAGATCACAACATTATTTATGACTTGTGGAAAGCAGGATAAATTAAAATATACTGAAATATCCTGTGATTATAGAAATCAGTAAAACCTTTCGACACAAAGTCCAATTTAGCCGTGTGTGATAAAATCTCCCACACGACGAGAAAGCAATAATTACAGCCCTAAAAAAAAAAAAAAATCTTCAATTACAAAGACTAAATGTCTGAAAGAAGAGAAAATCTCCGAATGATGGCAGGAGGCTAATAGAAACACAACGACAGAAGCATATAAATGAACCGATGCATATAGTGAAATCCTTACGATGAATGCTAATCACCCCAACCCCAAGTACGACTGCACACCCCTGAGACGAGACTCATATTCCACATTGATTACAATACGTGTAATGTAAGGTGAAGTCAATCTGGTCTAGTGCTTAGGTGATTTGGCCTGTTACGACCGCTGGTTTACTGCCGTTGGAAAACTTTGCACTTTGTTATCGCGAAAGGATACAACCATCATTCATGACGACATTCGGAGATAGCAGACAATCATGAATACCATATCAAGTACTCCGTACGATGACATTCATTGACCACAATCTGTAACAGATAAAAACTTGTTCTCGTGATAGAGCATTAGATATGTCTATTTGTAAATTATAAGTAAGCAGTGACGATCCCAGTGAAAATGTGCCATCAATATTATAAAAATATCTATAGATAAATGTATGTTGTGATTCGCTTTAAACAGAAAAAAAAAGGAATGGTAGGAAAGCTGTTTAAATGACTTAAGTTCACCTTTATAATTCACTCTGATATGCCAGGCTACAATTTGTGTTTGGAACGGAAATCTAGATTAGTAAATAAAACCAAACCTTACGTGTTCTTTTTGAGGCCTAAATAAAGTTTTCAACCGAAGAGAAATATAATTGCATGTAAAATTTATAAAAATAATTATTTAGCAATATCATATAAGGGAGAAATTTCTATCAAATATAATTGTCTTTGTAGTACAGATGCCTGTATTCTGACGTCTGGCTCGTAAAAAATAGCTGATTCAAAACTTATCACTGAATAAAAGTTTTTTCTTTAAATACTTAATATCTGGAGGAGTTAGTTAGGGTTTCGGACAGGATGGGAAAAACGAAATACTCCTGAATTATAGGGTAATTAATTTATTATTGCCGACGTTTCTTCCTAACTTGATAGTCACCTTCAGGGCTGAATTATAATACACCCTATTACTATTATTATTATTATTATAAAAGTATAGATTGAAATGAACAGACAGAAATTTAGTATGTTCTAATGGAGAGTTTTATTGTTCGTAGATATTATTTTTTTTTTTTTAACTTTTTTTATTTATTAAGAAATTACATTCTGCACAGCGTGCATCTTGCAATGTACTCTCATAGTATATAATAAATATGTACTAATATAATAATAATGTACAACATACACGATTTTAAAAAATAATAAAAAATAATAATAA
>KZ807061.1:648969-667112 GCA_000696205.2 Oncopeltus fasciatus
TGATATTCTCGGATGACCCTACCCTAAGTGGTTGAATGGAAGGCTAACACGCAAAAAAAAAAAAAAAAATATACACTACCCATGCACTTGATTATCACTGATGTGTAAGAAATAACAATAAAGACTTCGGAGAATTGTGGCAAGAAGATAAAAGTATGATCAAACCAAATAGATAATCGGGAGAAACAAAGATGACGAAACTGTAGAATGACATTGTCTGGCATCTTCACTGTATTTTTTATTTCGAGTTATCTTCCCTTCCTGCTTGCAAAATGATTTCCAATGAGGAAGCAATGGCATACATCTCTTTACAAATACATCCCCACTAACAGTATTAGTTGGATTTCAAGTGCGTTAGACTTACGTCAAAAACCAAAAGTAATTTGCAGGGGTTTTCCCGAATATCCTGAATAAATATTACAAAAGGTACTTTTAAATAATTGCCATTATAGGACGAAAAAGTAACGTGGGGTGTTCATGGAAACTGTTATAGTGGGGGGCAATCGAAGCAAAATCATGTACCAATTATCCGTGTGAAGACTGGTGAAATATTGTCTCTGCTCACGATATTTAACGAGGAGAGAATTAAAATGGATGACTGGAGAGGAGATAGCTAGAAGGAATTATTGGGATCTGGACAGACATGTCTTCACGCTTGGTCTTATTAGATCTAGTCCGAGACAGCGAACAACCCAACGCGTTTAAAGCCAAAGAAAATGCAGCCACGATCTCATTGCTCTAATTGGCCAGTGGAGACCGCAACAAATCCCCATCTACAGCAGTGCAAGAGACAATACCAATAGATGCCATTAATATAGAACAAGAGCGCATATTTGGTTTTATGTAAATTTATACAGGACGTGAAAATCTAAAGGTCAAAAATTGAAATCAATATACATTGGCCGACTGGGCTTCTGTACTTTGACACCAATCACGAAGTTATATAAAGCGTACAAATTATTGCGGAAAGAACCTACCAATCTTTGACAAGACAGTGATTGCAGATAGGACTTGCCTATAAAAATTCTAGTCCTAAAATAAAAATCACTCAAAATTAGTTGATCGTTACAAATTATTTTACATTTGCTTTTCTTATTCGACTCTTCACTTCTTAAAATTAATATAAATTTATGATCGGATTGTAAAAATTTATGTTTAGACTAAATGAGTGACCAGTTTCATTTTATGTCATACCTTTTCTTATTAACTTCCAATTTTGTCCAGCCATTTACTCTTAACACACATTATTAATTTTGATATTAATATTGTTTAGGTCAATATTATTTGCCCTGAAATATCAGGATAGCAGTACTATAATTTATTTGTTGGGAAATGAACTTCAGATGCATGATATTGGTTATTTGATTTTATTTACATAATTTCCTTTATTATAAGGTTCATTTCCTTATATTTTCCAATAATAAATGAGTATTATCATCAAAATCCGCCAAAACTGATTTGGATTAACCACGATAAAATCATTATTTGAGACATTAATTCAAAGCAGAGTCGAGGCTTGTAATTATTGTGTAATAAAGGCCGAATAAAAGTCCGACAATGGCGGGACCCCTTTTTTTTTTAATATATATTTTCTTAATAAGTGTTAGCCTCCAACTCAACCACGTAAGGACATGCAGGGAGGGCCTATCGGGTAGCCATTCCATTCTAAACATCCATGGCTTAGGAGGCAAGCTTTAATTTATCGATAAAAGCTTATCTAGTGGGGGATTTTAACTCGCAGCACCTGGATAGTGGAACCCGAACAGATTCCATAAAGTACTCAAATAATTTATAAATTATTATTACCACAGGTTAAGGATAACGGTGTTGGTCATTTTAATTATAATTATTTTTCTTATTGACCTAACAACATAATTAAATATTCTTTCTTTTATAGAGTATCATAATGAAGAAAAATGTATTTTTTTGAGAAGATGTATGTTCCCTGTTCTATTGTGAAATCAGAGCAAATCGCAGGCTGAATTAATGGAGTGCGAAAAAAAAATTTTATTTTTATTTTTCTAGCATTTTCAGAATAGTTACATTTACATAAGAAACTTAAAGAATATTTGGGTTTATTAGGAGAAATTGTTTAGCATTTTTGTGACTGCACAGTGACTGTGGCAGAACTTTCTAAGTGATAAAGCCATCTGAATTCAGCTACTTTTCACATTAAAATGTGTGCCAAGAGTTCATACAGTAGTGGACGACAGATGTTCTTGTTTGAATCGTTTTAAAAAACATTTATGAATCGAAGTTGTTCAAATGAGGCAGTGCATTGTTCTCGCTAGGGCCAGTGGAAGGGATGTATTTGTTATACTTAACTCAGACTTGCCAGAATTACGAGAGCCGAACGGATCTTCCCTGAAGTAGCTTGGCGTCCCCTAACTCAGACTTCTTATCTCACCTTCAATGTGTGTAATCCTCCACTAAGTCGAGGGAACTCGGGTATTGCCCGATACAACCCCGGCCCTCGGAGTCAATCTCTCTCTGGAATGAGGGTCGGGAGTCACCGCCTAAGCTGTCTCGGTCAGGAGGCGTCCCGCCGATGGAAGTGGACAGTGCAGAGGCGGGTCACCGAGGTGTGAAGGCCCCCACGAACAGGTTCCCGCCGACACGGGAGTCATCCTTTTGTCTGACTCCGACCCACTAGGACACAGCTGCACAGAGCCTCTATCCCACATACCCGTACACCCACAATTCCCAAACCACCACAACAAACACAACTAAGCGACTTGACACAGCAAGGGACGTAATATTGCGAATGAGGATAATCCTCTCTCTTGTCCTTCCAATTAATAGATAATTTTAACACCTTTATTAATTGAAATATTTAGAAGAGATTTTTTATTACATATCGTTGTGGAGTATGGTAAACAAGCAAATATATTTATTGATATAATAATAGTGAAATCGACAAGACAGAACAAATTTAATTTTAAAAATAAATATTGTCCTCTTCAGATTCATTTGTATCAGCTAATACTTATTTTGTAACTTTTTTTTTTTTTTTTTAGGATATTCATGAATGAAAATATATTAAATCAATGACAATGATAAATATAAGCTTATAAAAAATTCAATCACAATATTAATTCTCATTAATTAGAAAATAAGTAAACAAAGGTTAAATTCTCAAGGAGTTGATAAAGTAAGTAATAAATTATTGAAGGTAATTAGTCAACAGTGAGATTCATGCTAATAATAAATTTCTTTCTTTTTTTTTCAGAAGATTACAGCAATATTGATCACTTTATGGATGTGTTTATTGGGATACTGAGGAGAGAACACTCTGTGGTACCTGTGATCCTGCGACACTCTGTGGTACCTGAAGATGGTGTATTGACACCGAAACTGCTTGCTAATAAAATAATTTGAAACAGGAAAGGCTACATATCCAAACAAATAATAAATATTGCAATAAAGAAATATTCTAAAGAGTTATTTTTATATAAAAACAACGTTCCCGGGTAATTTAATATAGAAAGTTAACAGAAAAATACAATAGTTTAATTCCAGATGAAATAGCGGTGTTAGATGACAAACTGTTATTAGTCAAGTGATAGCACACAGCGTAATTAAGATAGCAACTCTTGACAAAGACTACTTAATTAATTGGAAGTAGGTTGAGCCTAATGAATTATCAAAGTGAGCCTTGTTCTAACTGGGGTCAGTAAATTGTTGCCATAATTACTGGTTAGGCGTACTTGATGAGAGAGTCGAGAGAATGATGAGTGCGCCTTTCGTTTGCCTTTTGTTAATAAAATCATTTTCAGAGTGTTCAAGCGTACAGAAGAACTTAAAGTGGAGGACTTAGTTTAGCCAGTTTTCATTTATCCACTAAGTAATTACTTAAATTTTATTCGAGTGTACTTATAAAAACCTTACATAAAAAGTAAAAATAAAACAAATGACAATAAGCAAATAAAATAATAATGTACTAAGGATTGGTCTGCGTATAAGAAGCAGATACGCTTTCAAAAATTAATTACAATTGTTCACGTAGGCTTTGACGGTCGTCAGATGTATTGACCGTTTCTTTTTCCGGGTTGGACCGTGTCAAGTTGTTGGTAGTTGCCGAGCTTTCGCACATCATGTGATGGCTTCTTCAGGGCTGAATAAAGAATGAGAGCTGTAAAATATTTAGAAGAGATTTTTTATTACATATCGTTGTGGAGTAAAGCTAACAAGCAAATATATTTGTCCTCTTCAGATTCATTTATTTATCCTTTTACAGCTCCCATTCTTTCCCACTCTATTCAGCCCTGAAGAAGCCATCACATGTGGGCGAAAGCNATTACTGTATTCTCATGACATTGTATTTCTACAGCCCTGAAGATGGCTTACAATGTAAGCCGAAACGTTGGCAGATAATCCTTCATTAAAAAAATACATTTCTTTCTTTGTGTTTTTTTGGATCTACCTCGACCGAACCCCAACTAAAATCATCTTAGAATAAGACTTAATGATTTATTTTTATCTTGCAAGCCAGAAAGAGCTTAGATTTACAATGGCTCGGAAGTACAAGCAAGTTAAGAGTAGGGAAGTTCTTAATCTTCTTATAGACATTCTTAAATATCAACATTAATCAGCGTTTTACAGAAAATATAGTAGAAAACAAGGGTTATAAAATTAAATTTATATTTTTGCGCGCGCGTCGACTGCTGAGGTCATTGGCGCTGAATTATTACAATACATTTAAATTACATTTTACGCATTATTTTTGTTGTCTTAAATATTACGTACTATAAATTTTGTCGTAACTCGAACAATAACGCAGAAATTGAGAAAGTTGTAATTTGGTCTCTCTCTTTAAACCCCACTAACCGATTTCGGCCATTAACGAACGAACTTGCCCAACGATTTGCAAAAATAGGCTAAAATACCGTGCTTCGGGATATTTATTATATGCGTGTGTGTGTCTGTGTGTGTGTGCGCGCGCGCGTGTGTGTATGTAAACTTTTCAATCCACCATATTTAAGCTCCTGCAAAGAATAATCAGTAAAGAACTAAAAAAAAAATTTCAAAATTACCAACAATAAGACTAGCTTGATATCCATAGAGAAAATTTGCTAATGACGTAATTTAACGCAAATATAACAGAGATCAGCATTCAGCATAATGTGACAAATGGGATGTGAGAACGGATTATCCTTCAGATTACCAATAATAGGATGTGAGATTTTCCAGCAAAATGGTGCCCACCGACAGGCGTCCCTTTCATACAATGCCCTGAGCCCGGTGAATGGAGGGATTCCAATAGGACTTCCCAGATCCGCTCTACAACACTCGCAGCCTCTCCTCTGGAGGGGAACAAGGTTGAAGAACGCATTAGGAGACAGAGGAAAGAGCGACAGATCTGTCGCTCAGGATATTAGTCAGATGACCGATCATTGGGATGTGTGGGTTCTCGGAGGAGATAATTCCCACGAGGATGAGCGGGAACCCTTCGGAGTATGACAGTTATAATGGGCTCTACATTCCTCTGAGGGGATACAGTTTGAAAGGTAGGCCTAAATTGGGCCAAACAAGGCAAAGATTAAATATGCCAAATTCCATTGTTTAGGGAGCCGAGTAAACAAAGAGATTTACTTTGTTCTTGGATGATTTTAGCTGGGGTTCGGTCAAGGTAGATACAAACAACACAAATTTGAAAAATGTATTTTTTAATAAAGAATTATCTGCCAACGTTTCAGCTTACATTGTATTATGGAAATGTGAACTTAGGGACAGGACGTCCTCTCTCATCTTCATGATAGCCCTGAAGATGGCTTACAATGTAAGCCGAATCGTTGGCAGATAATCCTTTATTAAAAAATACATTTTTCAAATTTGTGCTTTTTGGATCTACCTTGACCGAACCCCAACTAAAATTATCTTAGAATAATATCTACGGTCAACAAACTCTCCTTTTGAGATTTACTTTGTTATTAATAAAATTTGTATTTATTAAAAACCCATCTAGTTCTGGAAAATTAGGTACAAAAAATATATAGGTTCTGCAATATAGTTCCATGGATCATCAATTGAACGTATACAATTGTCAATGTTAATTCTACCTTACCATTAGCAAAAAATAGTAAAAAATGCATCATGACATGTATGCAATTTATGAATAGTATGAGAAGTTCATTTCACGAGAGCCAGCTAGTTGAGACGAAACTTTGTAGTTGATTCAAGAAATGAATATTTTTTTTTATCAAAAGCAATCATTTTATATTAAAGGAATAATCTTGTATTAATTTTAATAAGTTCAAGATGAATACTTAAGTAGACACAATTTTATTTCAATACTGCTGTGTAATTGGTTGTAATGTTATGAAATAACTGACTTACTTAGAAAGGCAGAACATGGTTTTTTCTTCATTCAAAAATATATTTATAATCTCCTTGACTGTATATAACGTTAAAGAAGAAGTTTTATTGAATATAAAATAGACGTTTTTTTTAATAATGTTATACGATTGGTAATTAAGAAATTTTTATCAACAAAACTTCAAGATCCGAAATGAAAATTTTTTAAAAACTTGTTTCACTTAAATAGGCCTCATATAAACTTCTATGACATTCTGCATTATTGGAGTATGATAAGCTTACAATAAGCAAGCACTTAATTACTTAATATAAAAAAGTTTTTTAAATACGTATGTGTTTATGTATGATTCAGATTGCTTATTAGTGTGTGAATCACTCAAAAAGCTAGTTTTCAGATTTCTTAGAGAAATTTATAACCACTTTTATTGAAAAAAGAAAGGCTGAATTCGTTTTTAAATCAAACCCATAAAATGAAAGATAACCTGACATGTAATCTACAAGTAAGAAAGATTTATCCGACGCATCGGAACTAATATTTAGTTTAGAAAATGGAACTCTACTTATTGATCTTATTAGATGATTTTAGTTGGGGTTCGGTCAAGGTAGATCCAAAAATACAATTGATATTGTACATCTATATTCTACATTCATACTTTTGATATATCATTACATCATTGCAATTCTATAATATAATATTTTAAATTATTATTGTATTTATACAGCCTTAAAGATGGCTTACAAAGTAAGCCGAAACGTTAGCAGATAATCTTTAAAAAATACACTTATTTGTATTTTTTGGATTTACCTTGACCGAACCCCTACTAAAATCATCTAATAATAATATCTATCTTTCTACTTTGATCTGTTTCTTGATAAAAAAAGGGTTATAAATTTATGAAGTTATTCATTAGGTTATTAAGTTAACCAAAATTTAATACTTAAGAGGTTTTTACCTACAATCTAAATTCAACTGTCTGGAAGCTATAATTTGTATTTTCTTTTGAAATTTGGCACTAACAGTGTGGATGTTATATAAATTTGAATAGTTTAAACACAAATATTATTTATAGACACTACTCCAGAAACTATATTTTTTTTTTTCAAACAATATAAAGTATTAACAATTTTTAGTGCAAGGGAACAGAATAAAAATCCAACTGTCCCAGCCATTTTTTATTCTGTTCCCTTGCACTAAAAATTGTTGAAATTTACGTGGTATTAAATACCACAAAAGAATAATATTTATAAATGATATAAAGTATTGATTCTATAACTTCATTAATCTTCTATTCAATAATAGAACTAATGTAGTTAATAGATTGCATAAATGAAAATATTATTATAAAATAAAATTTTTACTTTGAACCAGTNAATGAGAGCTGTAAAATATTTAGAAGAGATTTTTTATTACATATCGTTGTGGAGTAAAGCTAACAAGCAAATATATTTGTCCTCTTCAGATTCATTTATTTATCCTTTTACAGCTCCCATTCTTTCCCACTCTATTCAGCCCTGAAGAAGCCATCACATGTGTGCGAAAGCTCGGCAACTACCAACAACTTGACACGGTCCAACCCGGAAAAAGAAACGGTAAATTAATTACAATTGCTTAATAATACTCTTAATAACAACACTTCTTTTAGTTCATGGGGCTTTTATAAGGACCAATTATTAATAGTATAAATAAAACACTTTCAGAAATTATTTACATACATTCATTTATAATTTAAAAAAAAAAAAAAAAGTCTTCTAAAGTCCGTTTCTTTATTTCACTTAAAATTTTAATTACTGCTTCTAAATCTCGATATATTAGTTCTAAGATATCACTATGTAATGGTACACTATACTCCGAATTTAACTATGTATTAACGTCAGATGGGTGAATTTAATAGGCCCAAAACCTACACTGCCAATGCCTTTATATTCAAAATCTCTTAGAGTACATTCGAGGTCACTCCTTCATCATTCTAAGGTGTTCGGCGGCTCCTCGAATCGGCCTCTGGCTCTACTCAGTAAAACTCTAAAAGGCTTTTAATAAAAGATTGTTTATTTTACCTATCTGATATTATAAACCCCCCAAGCACAACTAAAAAGTAAAGAGAAAAAGGAAAACTATATCAAGTATCTATTTAAATTATTGAATGTATTTTTTTTAGTAAATAATAAAACCTTTTAATTCTGAATAAATATATTCCTCTTTTTATTTTGAGTAGAGTAGAATCATATGTGAGCACAAAGATAATAGCTACGTAAACAGATATAATAACGAATATAAAAATATTAACAATTCTAGGGAAATACCACAGTAAAATTTAACACGGATCAAGAGAAATTAAAATTCATAACAATCGGCAAATCTAATGTTTATAAGTAGAAGAGAATCCATGTCTGGTTTGGACGTGCAATTAAAAATTTTGCTAATAATTTAAGCTGAATATCATTAAAACATATGGATCGGTTTAAATTACTATCTCAACAAAAATAAATATAGACGGGAATAAATATATAATTATATATTATACATTAAATGACTAAAATCATTTTTATATTGTATAGATAAGAATTAGGGCACTGCCCTCTTGAGTAGTGTTCCACTAATGATGTACTGCTTATAACATCCGGGAATGAGCCATCACGAAAAGAATAAGCTGTTACATTAATAAGGCAGGGATTTGAAGTAGCAAGAGAGAAAGTTAAATACTCCCCAAGGAGGAATAATATATTCAGAGTACTATAATTTATACATCAAAGGGTAGGGGGGGCTTCGAAACTGAAAGGGTATGATTGAAGAGAGTGAGAAGAGCCGTACGGAGAGATAATGAGTACACAGAGCGATAGTACCTTTGCGATGACAGGGCAGGATCCAGCTGGACAAAGGTCCCTGCCGGGCTGTCCACAGATCGGCCTGATAGATATCTGTGGCAGACAGACGGCTCAATGATACCCATACCACGTATGATACCCACTCCATGCACGTACTGAACACAAGGAAATACAGCCTGCCACCACCATCTTGGTACCAATGCAAGATTTATTGAAAAATAAATATTTCACTACTCCAATATCTGAGTATATTCCTGTAAACAATATCCAATTCCTGTAAAGAGCCAGACACGTTCCCACGAGGAGAAAAGGAAATTTATAAAAGGGCTATCAACGTCGATATCTTCATGTTTTGTACCAAAAATCCAAAGAGTAATTCCATTTTTAGCAGGTATAATAAAGCTGTGCTGAACCCCGAACTAATTACATGCCAATTTGAGTGCCTGAAGACCAGCTTAAAATAGGCAGGACATTTAACTTATGTCTCATGTCGAGTAATATATCAAAGGGTTTTTGTTGTTTTTTTTTCTACACATGCATATGAGTGAAATAATTTCGTAATCTTATTTTTTTATATTGATCAAAAAAAGTCCATCGCGCATGAGATTTAAGCAGATTTTCAGGGCCTTTAAAGATGGATATAAAAATAAGATTAAACGACGAAATTAAATTTACATACCATATAGAGCAATGAGCGTAAAATGGATGGCCATTAAACTTTCCTATAGGCTGGGTGGGAAGGACAAATTAACGCATAACCCTCAACCAGTGTGAAATTTGTAAATTTCTTCCCTAAAAAGCGTTTTTCGCAAGTCAAATAAATACCATTTCCATAAAAAACTCGCCACTCGAAATCACATTCTCAATTAAATTTCTTTACAATGCGTTTCTTCGAATAACTTTAAACTAAATTAATGTTATAAAATTACATTATAAACATATTTGCCAAAGGGAATAAATAGTGGATGCACATTTTTAGCTTCTCTTGTGTAGGGATGAAGATTCGTCGTTATTTTTCAAAAGTGCGTCATGGTACCAATCTGTCTAGCTTATTTTTCTACGGGTAATCTGTTACGAGGCGTGCATTTAATCCCTGAAGAGATAAGAATGAAGAGTAATTAATCCATCAGCTTATTTTAAATCTTTCAGAATATAACATTGGTGCAAAACTGATTTCATGAAAGAAATTAATAAATTCCAGTAAGTGTAAAAATGTTTATAAAAAACATACATTTCTCGTTACTTATATATTGAGAACATATTTAATAATGAAGTTAAGTAATTCGAGTGGCTTCCAACTTGAAAAAATTAAAATATTAATAAAAAAGTACATTAATAAATCTGAGAACGAAATAAGTATTAAAAAAACACGTATATGTTAATAGGATTTTAATTTTTAATAAGAGATGAGGTATACATGCACTTCTCCCTTCATTATATAATTTATGATTTTATCGAAAAATAACAACAAAGTAATAGAAAAAATTGGATTAAATATTTTAGAAAACAAAAAAACTCAGGAATATTCAACATATTTTTAAAAATGAAAATATTAGTTTTCTTAATTTTAGTGCACCTAATGTGACATCTCATTAGAACTAATAATTTTTCGACCTGAACGGCCAGCCTGTTAACCAGACTAATATTAAGTTAATAAATAACTGGGTATGTGGGTCAGTTGTACATTTGTGAGTTAATGTGAGCAGAAGGGTCCCGTTTAAGAATAATTAGGACGAGTAAGGATTCGTAGTAATGGTCCCTCTATGCACACGATGATTTGTGCCTCTTAAGGCAACAACGGGGGCTATTCAAACAATGTCATATCTGGCTCCGGGCAAAAATTCTTTATTTAACGATTTCAGAGGACAATGGGAATTCCCTCTTAACTGATGCAAACAGCTGAACAAGCACGAGAGAGAGGACGGCTATTTTGCCATGCTGTTCCATCAGATGCAATTATAATGATGCCAACAAGGGGTGTCGGAGAGGAGACGCTGGGTCAGGTGATGGAGCACCATCAATCAGCAGAGTGAACAATGGTACACTTCTATCAATAGTCGAAGACAACACAATGCATGGAAAACAACACAGGGCCTTGTGTACACATACTACCTTATCAAGCATGGAATTGTCGCGCCGACCCAACATACAAATTATATTTTCACTTTAAAATAAAGATTTATTTGAGATTTTGGTACTTTACTAAACTCAAAAAATTTTAACCGAATAATTTTATTTTTAAAAAATAGAAAACATTTCTTTGAATACTTTAAACGATAATGTAGATTTAATGGCAGAGTGATTAGGCGCATATCTTAGTAAAATTATTTTACTAAGATCTAAATCAAGAAAAATTCCATTAAATAATATTTTACCTAAATAACTTAATTAAATTTTTTTTAGTGTATTTTTCTCAAAAACAGGAAGTTATTCACTATGGCTTTATTCTATAAATATAACAATTCTATACTTTATGTATTTACTTTTTAAATGTTTGAAAATCAATCCCAATTCTTAAGCCAAACCAAAACTACAATTAGTACGAAATTCTAGGTTTTCTACAGAATTAAATTGCACTAATAAGTATACTCTTACAATTGTATGTAGAAATATATATTCATGCTGGTCTAAATTCAATGCAGGGGGGTCTAAATGCAGAATCTTGATAAATATGACCATTCGTCTTATTTATCATTTTATAAGAAAACCATGGGTGTTTAAAATAGGGTGGCAACCTGTAGATAGCCCCTTCCTCCATGACCCTACCCTAAGTGGTTGAATGGAAGGCTAACACGCAAAAAAAAAAAAAAAAATATACACTACCCATGCACTTGATTATCACTGATGTGTAAGAAATAACAATAAAGACTTCGGAGAATTGTGGCAAGAAGATAAAAGTATGATCAAACCAAATAGATAATCGGGAGAAACAAAGATGACGAAACTGTAGAATGACATTGTCTGGCATCTTCACTGTATTTTTTATTTCGAGTTATCTTCCCTTCCTGCTTGCAAAATGATTTCCAATGAGGAAGCAATGGCATACATCTCTTTACAAATACATCCCCACTAACAGTATTAGTTGGATTTCAAGTGCGTTAGACTTACGTCAAAAACCAAAAGTAATTTGCAGGGGTTTTCCCGAATATCCTGAATAAATATTACAAAAGGTACT
The DNA here is from genome assembly GCA_000696205.2 of Oncopeltus fasciatus. Classification (NCBI taxonomy): domain Eukaryota; kingdom Metazoa; phylum Arthropoda; class Insecta; order Hemiptera; family Lygaeidae; genus Oncopeltus; species Oncopeltus fasciatus. Next base: position 661,283 of record KZ807061.1, read on the forward strand.
TTTAAATAATTGCCATTATAGGACGAAAAAGTAACGTGGGGTGTTCATGGAAACTGTTATAGTGGGGGGCAATCGAAGCAAAATCATGTACCAATTATCCGTGTGAAGACTGGTGAAATATTGTCTCTGCTCACGATATTTAACGAGGAGAGAATTAAAATGGATGACTGGAGAGGAGATAGCTAGAAGGAATTATTGGGATCTGGACAGACATGTCTTCACGCTTGGTCTTATTAGATCTAGTCCGAGACAGCGAACAACCCAACGCGTTTAAAGCCAAAGAAAATGCAGCCACGATCTCATTGCTCTAATTGGCCAGTGGAGACCGCAACAAATCCCCATCTACAGCAGTGCAAGAGACAATACCAATAGATGCCATTAATATAGAACAAGAGCGCATATTTGGTTTTATGTAAATTTATACAGGACGTGAAAATCTAAAGGTCAAAAATTGAAATCAATATACATTGGCCGACTGGGCTTCTGTACTTTGACACCAATCACGAAGTTATATAAAGCGTACAAATTATTGCGGAAAGAACCTACCAATCTTTGACAAGACAGTGATTGCAGATAGGACTTGCCTATAAAAATTCTAGTCCTAAAATAAAAATCACTCAAAATTAGTTGATCGTTACAAATTATTTTACATTTGCTTTTCTTATTCGACTCTTCACTTCTTAAAATTAATATAAATTTATGATCGGATTGTAAAAATTTATGTTTAGACTAAATGAGTGACCAGTTTCATTTTATGTCATACCTTTTCTTATTAACTTCCAATTTTGTCCAGCCATTTACTCTTAACACACATTATTAATTTTGATATTAATATTGTTTAGGTCAATATTATTTGCCCTGAAATATCAGGATAGCAGTACTATAATTTATTTGTTGGGAAATGAACTTCAGATGCATGATATTGGTTATTTGATTTTATTTACATAATTTCCTTTATTATAAGGTTCATTTCCTTATATTTTCCAATAATAAATGAGTATTATCATCAAAATCCGCCAAAACTGATTTGGATTAACCACGATAAAATCATTATTTGAGACATTAATTCAAAGCAGAGTCGAGGCTTGTAATTATTGTGTAATAAAGGCCGAATAAAAGTCCGACAATGGCGGGACCCCTTTTTTTTTTAATATATATTTTCTTAATAAGTGTTAGCCTCCAACTCAACCACGTAAGGACATGCAGGGAGGGCCTATCGGGTAGCCATTCCATTCTAAACATATCTCCTGCTATCCGGGCCGGTGCATTTACCAGTTATGCTACCAGGACGCGCTAGATATCTCATTAAATTCCCTCTACACTAGCGAGAGCCTAACCTCGAATTTAATGAGATATCTAGCGCGTCCTGGTAGCATAACTGGTAAATGCACCGGCCCGGATAGCAGGAGATCCAGGTTGGGACAGATAGATTTTTTTATTCTATTCCCTATCATTAATGATTAAAGATTAAAGATTGTTTAAAAAATTTTTAGTATAAATGTTTCATAGTGTTAAAATGTTAAAACTAAGAGTGTCCTGGTAATATCCCATAGAATTCCTTTTTTTAATTCTGACCATCTAAAATTAGTGAAAAGTCAAAAGCTAAACTTTTCCCTCCAATGACCCTTAGTGGTTGCAAGGGAGGCTAACCCAGAAAAAAAAAAAAAAAAAAAAAAAAAAAAAGCTAAACTCTATCACAGATTTCAAAGTCCAACAAGCACTTACTTTTAGTCATTAAGGTGATTGTGGTGATGCTCAACTATACACTCACCAATAATACAAATGCAACTAACAATGCTCGAATTTTGGACCAAATGCAATATGACCGTATCATATTAGTTTCATATGAGGATAATATAGTAAAATTCAGATTAAGCACTAATATATGATAGTTCAGATAAGATTGTGATGAAAATATTCTGCACGTTACATAAACTCCTTTTCTACTACTTTGGTACAAGGAGAAAGGAGCTTTCTGCAAATGACGCCCTATTATAAACATCAATGTTACTGAATAAAATCAATACTAAACTGTCCATGTAGCGGCAAGAAGCCATAGAGCTATCATTGTGCAATAAATTTAAAAATGTATTCTTTTCACAATCGTATTCTGAACATTGTAAAAATATGTCAAAAAGAAAAGAAGAAAATATACCTAAATATAATATGATTCTTTTTAAAAGGAAAAGGTATTGGAAGGAGAAGTATGATTTAGAAATGTAATATTGGGAATTCTGATTTGATCCGAGGGGGCTATAAAGGTCACCCTGAGTACTATATGTATTGGAAAATTAAGTTTACTTTTTCTTCGCTTTTCTTCTCCACCTAACAAATTCACCATTTCATTTTCTACTGTGTTACTCTTCAAACACAACTAAGCGACTTGACACAGCAAGGGACGTAATATTGCGAATGAGGATAATCCTCTCTCTTGTCCTTCCAATTAATAGATAATTTTAACACCTTTATTAATTGAAATATTTAGAAGAGATTTTTTATTACATATCGTTGTGGAGTATGGTAAACAAGCAAATATATTTATTGATATAATAATAGTGAAATCGACAAGACAGAACAAATTTAATTTTAAAAATAAATATTGTCCTCTTCAGATTCATTTGTATCAGCTAATACTTATTTTGTAACTTTTTTTTTTTTTTTTTAGGATATTCATGAATGAAAATATATTAAATCAATGACAATGATAAATATAAGCTTATAAAAAATTCAATCACAATATTAATTCTCATTAATTAGAAAATAAGTAAACAAAGGTTAAATTCTCAAGGAGTTGATAAAGTAAGTAATAAATTATTGAAGGTAATTAGTCAACAGTGAGATTCATGCTAATAATAAATTTCTTTCTTTTTTTTTCAGAAGATTACAGCAATATTGATCACTTTATGGATGTGTTTATTGGGATACTGAGGAGAGAACACTCTGTGGTACCTGTGATCCTGCGACACTCTGTGGTACCTGAAGATGGTGTATTGACACCGAAACTGCTTGCTAATAAAATAATTTGAAACAGGAAAGGCTACATATCCAAACAAATAATAAATATTGCAATAAAGAAATATTCTAAAGAGTTATTTTTATATAAAAACAACGTTCCCGGGTAATTTAATATAGAAAGTTAACAGAAAAATACAATAGTTTAATTCCAGATGAAATAGCGGTGTTAGATGACAAACTGTTATTAGTCAAGTGATAGCACACAGCGTAATTAAGATAGCAACTCTTGACAAAGACTACTTAATTAATTGGAAGTAGGTTGAGCCTAATGAATTATCAAAGTGAGCCTTGTTCTAACTGGGGTCAGTAAATTGTTGCCATAATTACTGGTTAGGCGTACTTGATGAGAGAGTCGAGAGAATGATGAGTGCGCCTTTCGTTTGCCTTTTGTTAATAAAATCATTTTCAGAGTGTTCAAGCGTACAGAAGAACTTAAAGTGGAGGACTTAGTTTAGCCAGTTTTCATTTATCCACTAAGTAATTACTTAAATTTTATTCGAGTGTACTTATAAAAACCTTACATAAAAAGTAAAAATAAAACAAATGACAATAAGCAAATAAAATAATAATGTACTAAGGATTGGTCTGCGTATAAGAAGCAGATACGCTTTCAAAAATTAATTACAATTGTTCACGTAGGCTTTGACGGTCGTCAGATGTATTGACCGTTTCTTTTTCCGGGTTGGACCGTGTCAAGTTGTTGGTAGTTGCCGAGCTTTCGCACATCATGTGATGGCTTCTTCAGGGCTGAATAAAGAATGAGAGCTGTAAAATATTTAGAAGAGATTTTTTATTACATATCGTTGTGGAGTAAAGCTAACAAGCAAATATATTTGTCCTCTTCAGATTCATTTATTTATCCTTTTACAGCTCCCATTCTTTCCCACTCTATTCAGCCCTGAAGAAGCCATCACATGTGTGCGAAAGCTCGGCAACTACCAACAACTTGACACGGTCCAACCCGGAAAAAGAAACGGTAAATTAATTACAATTGCTTAATAATACTCTTAATAACAACACTTCTTTTAGTTCATGGGGCTTTTATAAGGACCAATTATTAATAGTATAAATAAAACACTTTCAGAAATTATTTACATACATTCATTTATAATTTAAAAAAAAAAAAAAAAGTCTTCTAAAGTCCGTTTCTTTATTTCACTTAAAATTTTAATTACTGCTTCTAAATCTCGATATATTAGTTCTAAGATATCACTATGTAATGGTACACTATACTCCGAATTTAACTATGTATTAACGTCAGATGGGTGAATTTAATAGGCCCAAAACCTACACTGCCAATGCCTTTATATTCAAAATCTCTTAGAGTACATTCGAGGTCACTCCTTCATCATTCTAAGGTGTTCGGCGGCTCCTCGAATCGGCCTCTGGCTCTACTCAGTAAAACTCTAAAAGGCTTTTAATAAAAGATTGTTTATTTTACCTATCTGATATTATAAACCCCCCAAGCACAACTAAAAAGTAAAGAGAAAAAGGAAAACTATATCAAGTATCTATTTAAATTATTGAATGTATTTTTTTTAGTAAATAATAAAACCTTTTAATTCTGAATAAATATATTCCTCTTTTTATTTTGAGTAGAGTAGAATCATATGTGAGCACAAAGATAATAGCTACGTAAACAGATATAATAACGAATATAAAAATATTAACAATTCTAGGGAAATACCACAGTAAAATTTAACACGGATCAAGAGAAATTAAAATTCATAACAATCGGCAAATCTAATGTTTATAAGTAGAAGAGAATCCATGTCTGGTTTGGACGTGCAATTAAAAATTTTGCTAATAATTTAAGCTGAATATCATTAAAACATATGGATCGGTTTAAATTACTATCTCAACAAAAATAAATATAGACGGNCATAAATAATGCCATTAATTCCTACATTAAGATTAATCTTGGAGGGGATGAAATCCAAATGAAAAAAAAGATAAACATTCATAATATCCTATAATTTTACTAATTTTTAGTGTAAGGGAATAAAATAAAAAATCTAACTGTCCCAGCCAGGACTCGAACCTGGATCTTCTGCTATCCGGGCCGGTGCATTTACCAATTATGCTACCGCGACCAGTCTGATAAGTTATTAAATTCCCCGCACTAGTGTTATTATTAATTATTAACTATTCACGTTTCTAGTCACAAACTTCCTCCCCCTCCATTCCTAAGAACTCTCCTAACCCCTATGAAATGTGCCAAAAGGCACTCGCTCCAGATCGTATGCACTTCTGTTAAAGCGTTAAGCAGCGCATTGCAAACCGCACTTTCCAAGCCCCTTATCGATAAACACAAAGCTTGCACCTCCTCTCGATAAACACAGCAAGCTATCTCCTCAAAGGACGTGACGTCAGGCGATGATGAGCGAAACCTATTCCATCCCTATCTGAGTCGATTAGGTTTCCAGGAAGACCCAAGATAATATTATCTTGGCATGACAGTCTTGGCAAGATCACCGCTGCGGGCCCCTATCGAACCGTTATATCAGTTTTACTTCGAAACTATTTATTTTAAGGGTGATATGAAGATAACACAACAAAATTTGCACAACATGATGAAAAATATTACTTCATACTTGGAATTGATAAGAGCATCTTTGGCCGAATACAGAACTTCTTCTGTATGATCAAAAGTCACGATATGATTACATTAATAGCTAAATTATGGCAGAGAAAAAAAAATTCTTAATCCATTTTAGTATGCATATCTCTCTGATAATATAATGATTAATGATACAAAGAACACATATGTGTAAATTAGACTGCCTGTGGATTTGTATCGTAATTATATGATATA
>KZ807062.1:0-11542 GCA_000696205.2 Oncopeltus fasciatus
GAGAGAGAGAGAGAGAGAGAGAGAGAGAGAGTGTGTGTGTGAGAGAGATATCGTGAGAGTGGGTGTTTGCGTGAGAGAGAGAGAACGTGAGAGAGATTTGTGTCAGGAAGAAATTCACTATTCCGTTTGTCTCTCTCTCTTCTCCCCTGCTAAGACTAAGCACTCTCTTCACTCCCCACCTCTCCTTTCATCTCTCTACCTTACCTATTTACTTCAAATCTCAGAGCTTCCTTTACCTATGGGCGCTTTCTCCTACAGCACTCTCAAAGCAACTTTCTTTTGGCGAATTTCAAGAGAAATTTAGAGGTTGTTCTCATGACAAGCTCAAATTTATTTAATGATTTTTTAAGGCATATCAACATAGAAGAAAATATATACTCTACAATTTAAATACATAACGTAAGACACAAATAAATATGGTGCGAGTGCTTGCTATGTGTCACGATAGTCTAGTTGTTAAAGTCATGGGCCCAATGCACCAGCATGAAAGCACAAGGAATTCAGTATTTTTCTTTACAGTCGAGCTCCTTTTTACAGTCGAGGGATTGGAGTCAGTAGTTTCCTGATGTCATGTAGGCGAGACCCTGCGCGGCTGCTCCCTCGAAAAATGTTTTTTTTTAAAACACGAATTTGGCGTCTTCACGAAATGCATTCCGAAGCATACATCACTATTAAACTGTTACAAAGTTCGTTGATTTTATTTTTACATTAACAAAATATTTACATTGAAATGTACTAGCATGTTAAGCATTATGATGAAGACCATGGATATAAAATAATTTCTGTAAAAGATAGGAAAATCCTAATGACAAGCCATTTAAAAAAATATCTCACCACACAATGGACAAAGTTTATCTACACAATGAATAGTGGATATTTGTCGATCGGAAAAGCTACTGAAAGACATGAAATTTTAATGCCCAAGTAATGGAAGTAACATCCCTCTCAGTAACAGTTACTGAGCTACATCACAGTTCTCAGTACTTCACAGTTGCTCAGGCTTGAGATATTACGTTTTTAAGGGGGAAGTCGAGTGTTGTGAGTAGTAGCCATCATCTTTTCTTCATCCTCACTTAACTGTGCATTTACCCTTATCTCTGGCGGCTTGGGGGTACACTTCTTACGTACCCCCTAAACCAGCTCGTTTTTGCTTTTCTTCCCCCAGGCAGATCCACATTCATCTCTTCTTCAGCCCTCACGTACCTCGGGGGTGTTTAAACACACTGTTTAGAATGTAGATAAATAAGCTTAATGTCTATACAGGTAGCTCTAGAGTTAGAAGTTCCTTTCCATTTGTAATTACAAGTACAAATCTATGTTTCGAACATTGTTGTATTGGGCTTCCAAGTACTTATAAGTGCTGACTTATAATCCTATAGAGTTCAAATGATTAACTTCTACATAGAGCTGTTATACGGCAATTCAAATCTTACGTAAAGAATTATCTATTTCTATCATATAATTTAGTAATGTCACTATCCACACCAGTCTATAATACGATTTTTCAAGTATTTGAAGATTATATTACCCATTGTGTTACCATGATGCGAAATTTTGAAACATTTTAACTGTTTTTCATCGATTTAATATATATATATATTAAATCGATGAAAAACAGTTAAAATGTTTCAAAATTTCNTATATATATATGTATATGTAGGGTAGAAATTAATTGAATATAAGAAGGAGTTTATTTTAGTGTGATATTTTACAATAAACTATTGAACTACACTCCTCAAAATTTTAACAATTTTTAATTTCTTGACCCTCACTGAGATACATATGAAATTGCTACTAATTGATATGAATTTTCTAAAACATCAAGGGATGTATGGTGACTAGTTAGTGTAGATTTGTATTAGGTTGTTTTGTATAGGCCAGTAGGAATAAATGCCATTGTCATGGGACCTAGTATTGTTGAGAAGTCGAGCTCCCAATCCCTTTCAGCGAGTCCTCTGTTACTCAGCCGATACTAACACGCCCCTATGGGCACGTTGTCTCACGAAGGGTAGCGGAAACAGCCCCCCATGCCAACCCTCTGGAATGCACTGTTATCTTGCAACAGCCCCATAGTCCACCGGTCAGATAGACAATTCCATATTCATACATAGAGGCATTCTCTCTCTTTCATAGGTTTTACTAAAGAATAATCCCGGATTTTTGGCAAATTTTGTTAAATATCGTTAATAAAAAATATTGCCTTCCGGTTATCGCTACATTGTCAGCCCCTATTTTGAGAATGACAATGTAATTCAACCTATCGTTAAATAAGCATTTATCGGTTAGAAGACTTTTATTATTAAACATAAAGTAAAGCTCCTGTGAAAGTGAAATTAACAAAATAACTATATGAGAAGTATATATTTTTCAAAGACACATTGAGTTAACCACGAACGATTAATTTTCATATATATAATGTGCCGCAACTGACATTCTAGGCCTAAAGGGGAAATGGTTAGAATGTATTTATTCTCGACTCCCGACACACAAGAGAAGACGTGGGTCAGCACACCGTTCTGACCGAATGATTTTTTTTTCTATTTAATAAAGAATGGTACACAATTAGGGCTGGGTTGTCCATAGCTCCTATGTTAAGTATATTATGCTCCATACCAACAAAATAGAAACTGTTAGCTATGAGCATTGTACCAAGAATCCTTGAAGTCCAGTACCTTAACAACCAGACCACAGTACTGCTTTTATATATATATATATATGTGTAATTTTTGTATATATACATATATAATTTTTGATCTGAGAGTAATTTCAATTAGCTCTTAAAAGAGGGACGAATTTGATATGACGTTCATAACCATTTACTGCCCTAGAGGGATAAGTATACCTCAAGAAAAATCCTTAGAACCTCAGCCTATGTTTATACATTCAATTAGATGTCTTTTAATTGCAACAAAACCAACTAAAATTATAAAATAAATTATTATTGGTTTTAGAAGTAATTTGACATTAAGTGCAAATATAAGTATATTTTATTTTAGCGTTAATTAAATGAGACCAAAAAAACCGTATTTGTCATTATCATGTAGAAGGATCGGTAAAGAGTTAACATATTATTTCGTCGTACCAACGTGAATATCCTGAGTTCATAACTGAAAATATGTTAAAGAAACATATATTTCTATAAAAATTGTATAGAAATTACATCACTTATAAAATATTATTAAAGTGCTTTTCAACAGAAGGGAAATATCTTCCGTTTGTAATTAATACTCACAATATTCTTTCTTACCTCTAATTTATCGAAAAATTAGTACGAGGCATTATCTTTTCATTACTTTAAAATACTTCCTTAGTTCCACCTTACGTCATGTAATAACCACGGTTATCATAAAAAGTAATTTCTTTCCCCCGTAAATTTACAATAATTAAAAATCCATTATTCTTCTGAAGCACTCATCCCCCGTAAAGAAGTCTGCGGGAAGCCCTGGGGATCATTTATCTGGAGCAATGAGCATTACTTACTTGTCAAGGCGGCCTTTGTCCGACGATACCGCCTCCTAATTACTGGGCCTGAGTGCTCGCCTGGGCCTGCCTGGGAAAGAAAAATCCAAAGAAAGCCCTCAAGTAGGTCAGGCTTAATGAGCGTTACACCAGCTGAATATTTATCTTTGAGAATATGTAGGCGTATTTAGACGAACATACTTCGGTAGGTGAATGTTCTCTTGGCTCGGCTGCGGGCTATGGGTTCTAAAGGAAGTCGCGAGAGAGTCCTGTAGAGGATAGGTATTTTTCGGGAAATAAAATCTGCAATCCAACTAAGACCCTAAGAATAGAGTTTTTTTTTTTTTTTACAAATGATTCCAATAGCAGTAAAGAGTCGCACGTACAAAAAAAAAAAAAGAATAATAATAATTTAAAAAAAACATATCATAAATAGAACTAGAATAGAAATCAAAATAAGTATAAAACCTCTGCCTTGGGAGAAAATATGTAAATCAGTATTGATAGGGGAAATAAGAATAGAATAATGTTAATTACTAGCTGAACTGAGGATTATTTTAAAGAAATTTCAACCCCCTGGGTCATTGATGCTAATGTTGATTCAAGGGTGAGTCCCAGGAGTTAAGACAGAAGTACGGTAGAAGACTATCATTATTCAATTTCTTCTCCCTCTAAATGTTATAGAATTTAAATAAATAAATATAATAAACCGCATTTCGCACCAATCACGTCATCAATATTAATAATATTACGATTCTACACACACACATTCCTGATTAACACACACACACACACACACACACACACACACACACACACACACACACACACACACACACACACACACACACACACAAACACCCGTATTTTATACATATATGTATACATAAAATTATGAATTGATCATACTTTGCAATTATATTGAACACATGCTTATGCATTAATACAGTCAAATAAAAGTTTGTAAATTAAATGCTTGTAAATGAGGTAGGGGGAAAAATTATCTAACACTTTGATATGCGATTTACTACGGTTACATATCATTATGCTACTGTTAAATCAATATGCATACATACAATATATGCTAATAATATATATATATGAGCAGTACTATGGCGTCTAGTATGTTTTATAAATATTTTATTTGTCCTTATCACCTTGATACCATATATTCCTAAATATACTTTTTACAAAAAATACTTATTAGGGAAAAATATTTTATTAAAAAACTCTTTCATCTACCAAGAAATACCCCAAACTGCTTGCTCTATCTTGAATCTAATTTTGAGCCAATATATCTCTTCCCATATGAGCTATACTTTAATATATTATAAATAGTAATATTACAGAGTTACTAAGAAAATTATCAGCAAAAAAAAAAAATACATAATGTCCTAAATTATGAAAATAATTCCCCAATTTAAAAGAGATAAATTTATTTAATTTTTGTAATTAATAATTTTGTCAATATATTTCTAGAGGAGTGGGAAGTGTGTAGTTTGGACTATACAATTATAGATGTAGGTAAGGGATATAATTGCCTTCTTAGGAAGATTACGAAGAATTTTACCGGTGATTAAATTATATACGGGTGATTTGCGCTTAGGCAGACGAGAGATTATATACTTGACCTCGGAAGTTGTTACTGCCTTGAGTGGTAAAGACATCGGCAATGGCATGTCCAGAGACTCCTCAGCCTCCATGGTATTGGACAGGTCTAAGGGGTACTATAGTTAGAAATACTCACATGAATTAAATTGCCTCAAACTATAGTTCTCGAGTTTTAGTTGAAAAGCCATCCCTCCACTCCAGTGGACTACTGTCGGGAGATAAAGGAAGACGTGATTCAATAGCCGAACTGGGAAATGCGAGGGTCCAGCGGGAGGACCCATTTATCGGGTGAATGTCGCGGGTATTATCCCGGGGAGGTCAGGACGAGAGGGAGGCCGTCCCGCGATATAAGAATTCCGCGACTGTGACTGAAGATAAGGCCGTGTCGGATCTCGGAATTCCCTCCAAGAAGAGAGGCCGTGGCAGACTTTATTGCGGATGGCGACACGTCTCTCGCTCTCCCCTCACTCCAATTCCTTTATCTCGTCTTGCCTTGCCAACGCCTCCGCCGAGAGGAGCCTTATGTCGTACAGCTAAGGGAGCAACCTCGTGTAACTCACTCAGGAAACATTATATTATCTCCTCCGCTTATTATCTCTTCCAATATAATACTACAATAGAATGGAATATTTATTTCCAAGGAATCTAAATATATATTAGAATTTGGATAAAGAAGACATGAATTTTACATATCACACTTGTTTAGTCATAATATACCATTCTTTTATCCAAAGTGTAAAAAAACATACCTGACACCAATATAAGTCAAAGATAAAACTTCATTATAATATCATAGTTACAAAAATCACACTAAACGATTTACATACTGTTGCTTATACAACATTATATAACTTGTAGACGTTAGGCATTTAAATTTTCCTAAATGGGAAGTTTTTCTAAGCGTAGATATTATTATTAGATGTTTTTGTTGGGGTTCGGTCAAGGTAGATCGAAGGAATTCAATTTAAAAAATTTGTATTTTTTAAATCTACCTTGATTGAACCCTAACAAAAATCATCTAATAATTTAAATTTACCATATACAATATGATTAAGAAATGATTTCATGTCTCAGCATTAAATTAAAATTTGAAAAAAAATATATTGTAAATTCAAATGGAGAGTTTTTTGACAGTAGAGATTATTAGTAGATTTTTTTGTTTGGGTTCAGTCAAGGTAGATCCAAAAAATTTAAAAAAAATGTGTATTACAATATACAGATGGCAGATAATTAAGCCAACGTTTCGTTACATTGTAAGCAATCTTCAGGACCATCATAAGACTGATCAGTTATGATTGGTCCTGGTGGCACGACATACCCTCTCGCCTTAATGCTAACCCTGAAGATGGCTTACAATGTATGGTATTGGATTTTCCTTTAACAAACTACAAAATAGTACATCCACTGATTGTATTATAAAGTTAATTTTCATTTGGCTTCTTTTTAATTGCATTCTGAAATGTCTGTTTCAGTTTCTGCGGTAAAGAATTCCACTCCTTTAAAGTTGAATTTCACTAAAGAAAGTCCACACCTTTTACGTAAAATGTTTATTGGCTAAAAAATCACTTTGATGGATTTTTTGATTGGTCAAATAAAAGTATGTATTCCCTTTTGATTGAGTAGCTAAGAAAATTCTTCTTAAAACCTTTACGTGTGATGTATAGAAAGTAATGTATTGGCCAAATTTTCATTGATTTAAAATGATCTCTGCATGATGTCCTGTAATTTAGACATGTTATAGACCTGAATTTAATAATCAGTCAGGATGTGTGTATCGGTCACAAGTGTAAAATATATAGATTAAATGCCCAGAGTTTTGGAATATTTAATTCCTTCTTCAGGGTCTTAATTACAACAGAATATGAAGAAAATTTAAAAGATGTGCCATATGGTTTACAATACAAATAACTATTTGTAATTCTAACTAATTTTAATAATTCCTGTTTTAAAGGTAGTAAATGCACGTAATATTGAACACATGCTTATGCATTAATACAGTCAAATAAAAGTTTGTAAATTAAATGCTTGTAAATGAGGTAGGGGGAAAAATTATCTAACACTTTGATATGCGATTTACTACGGTTACATATCATTATGCTACTGTTAAATCAATATGCATACATACAATATATGCTAATAAAAAAAGGGTGTGCATAAAAAAAGTAGATAGAAATATTCTTGGAGGGTTAAGATGGAATAATAGATAGAAATAATAACATAACATTATTAATGCCTGAGGCTCCAATTAATACAGAAGGGACACATTTTACTCATATTACTAAAAATCATTTGTGTAATTCCAAACACTTGTATATATCTTATTGAAATTAATATAATTCCATTGTCATGAAAAGTTATAGTAGCGGCATCACACATTCTGGGGGCCAAAGTTTAGGGAAGTTTTATTTTGTTCAAAAGTTCATTTTACTATACAAAAGAATATCTGTCACACAGGGAAAATGAAAAATTATAAACAAGTGATGAAGAAAGTACTCCGCCATCCTAGATGCGTAAATAACGTTCTATAAAAGCCTTCTTCGTAAAATTGTTAGAAAACACACATTTTAGAATCTATTTTGCGTCAAAAATTTTTGCGTAACTCAGATAAAATAAAGCATAAATATTATGAATTCAGGACTTCCTATAAATTCTCTCCTACCTGTCACCTTTAAGTATAACCCAACAATAAATTTATTCAACGGCTTTTAATTAAAACATTAAGTACCGGAATTGTTTTCTACCTTTTAAAGATAACGGGTCCCCAAACACTGAAATTACACTTTTAATTATCTTTCGCGTTATTAATATTTTGTGTATATAATTATTTTTATGCGATTTTAAAAATATTATATAATTTATTAATTCATTNACACACACACACACACACACACACACACACACACACACACACACACACACACACACACACACACACACACACACACACACACACACACACACACACACACACACACACACACACACACACACACACACACACACACACACACACACACACACACACACACACACACACACACACACACACACACACACACACACACACACACACACACACACACACACACACACACACACACACACACACACACACACACACACACACACACACACACACACACACACACACACACACACACACACACACACACACACACACACACACACACACACACACACACACACACACACACACACACACACACACACACACACACACACACACACACACACACACACACACACACACACACACACACACACACACACACACACACACACACACACACACACACACACACACACACACACACACACACACACACACACACACACACACACACACACACACACACACACACACACACACACACACACACACACACACACACACACACACACACACACACACACACACACACACACACACACACACACACACACACACACACACACACACACACACACACACACACACACACACACACACACACACACACACACACACACACACACACACACACACACACACACACACACACACACACACACACACACACACACACACACACACACACACACACACACACACACACACACACACACACACACACACACACACACACACACACACACACACACACACACACACACACACACACACACACACACACACACACACACACACACACACACACACACACACACACACACACACACACACACACACACACACACACACACACACACACACACACACACACACACACACACACACACACACACACACACACACACACACACACACACACACACACACACACACACACACACACACACACACACACACACACACACACACACACACACACACACACACACACACACACACACACACACACACACACACACACACACACACACACACACACACACACACACACACACACACACACACACACACACACACACACACACACACACACACACACACACACACACACACACACACACACACACACACACACACACACACACACACACACACACACACACACACACACACACACACACACACACACACACACACACACACACACACACACACACACACACACACACACACACACACACACACACACACACACACACACACACACACACACACACACACACACACACACACACACACACACACACACACACACACACACACACACACACACACACACACACACACACACACACACACACACACACACACACACACACACACACACACACACACACACACACACACACACACACACACACACACACACACACACACACACACACACACACACACACACACACACACACACACACACACACACACACACACACACACACACACACACACACACACACACACACACACACACACACACACACACACACACACACACACACACACACACACACACACACACACACACACACACACACACACACACACACACACACACACACACACACACACACACACACACACACACACACACACACACACACACACACACACACACACACACACACACACACACACACACACACACACACACACACACACACACACACACACACACACACACACACACACACACACACACACACACACACACACACACACACACACACACACACACACACACACACACACACACACACACACACACACACACACACACACACACACACACACACACACACACACACACACACACACACACACACACACACACACACACACACACACACACACACACACACACACACACACACACACACACACACACACACACACACACACACACACACACACACACACACACACACACACACACACACACACACACACACACACACACACACACACACACACACACACACACACACACACACACACACACACACACACACACACACACACACACACACACACACACACACACACACACACACACACACACACACACACACACACACACACACACACACACACACACACACACACACACACACACACACACACACACACACACACACACACACACACACACACACACACACACACACACACACACACACACACACACACACACACACACACACACACACACACACACACACACACACACACACACACACACACACACACACACACACACACACACACACACACACACACACACACACACACACACACACACACACACACACACACACACACACACACACACACACACACACACACACACACACAAACACACGTATTTTATACATATATGTATACATAAAATTATGAATTGATCATACTTTGCAATTCTTTTAAGTGATAATCATTAATTTTTTTTTTAACGAGAAATCTGCTGAAAACATTTGTTAATCAGGAACTGCATAGAATAGACAATTTTAAATTCTCAGTAAAATCATAATTATCACTAGATATTAGATTCATAAATACACTTCTTAAACTAGAATTATTTTATGAATATTGCGCAAAAACATTTTTTTGAAAATTACAATTTGCACTATTATTTGTATTAAAATCTACTTATCCGGAATTATAACGTGTATATTGTTTTTCCTGGAAAACAATCAGGGAGGATTTTTTTTATTTATTTAGCCTTTCTTCAACCTGTCTAGTGACATCAATTTCAATCAATAACGGAAACTAACGGTTTGCAAAATTCATTATAAATAACAAATAAAGTTTCGAAAAATATCAAATTAGATAGCAACCGCACATACAACACTCACAAAATATACTATTGTGTTATTATAAACATATATTAAAACTTTTATATCTTCTCCTACATGTAATCGATAAAGATCCGTAATAATTTTTAAATTTTCAAATGTAGTGTCTTGGTAACAACGTGAATAACCTCACGGTAAATCAGCTAAAATATAATTAATTGCATGATGAATATTAACACCATAAGTAGTTAAAATTTATTTTATTTAAATGAATTAAATAATTTCAATAGTTTAATTATTGTTTTATTTTTAAATTTTAAGAATTTACTAAGCACCTTAAGAAAATAATTAAAATGAAATGTATTTATTACGAAAGAACATATAGAGAGTTTCATGAAGAAGAAAATTAACATAGTAAATTAAGAATTATCAACTTAGATAAACGTTTAAGTGATAGATACCATAATTTAAATTATAATTCATGAGAGGGAACAGAATAAAAAAATCTATCCATCCTCGCCAGGAATCGAACCTGGATCTCTTGCTATCCGGGCCTAGTGTGCTGACCTTTACACCACAAGGACAGGCTAGATATCTCACTCTATTCCCTCTTCATTAGCGAGAGCCTAACTTACGAGAAAGACGAGAAATTCGTCTTAAACTCGAAGTAGCTGACATTGTCATGCATTTTGTCGGCTCTCGTCATTTA
>KZ807062.1:17591-29279 GCA_000696205.2 Oncopeltus fasciatus
AGATTAATATATATATATATATATATATGGAAGGGGTTTAGAGGAGACCGAAATTAAAAATTTAAATATTTACTTTACAAAAGAAAAATGTTGTACAAACTAGGTGTAAAATGTGATTTTATCTAATTTGCATTCTATATATATAGAGAGAGAGAGAGAGAGAGAGAATAATCCAAAAAAGTACAAATTAAAAAAAAAAGTGTATTTTTTTAAAAGATTATCGCTTTTATTGTAAGCCATTTTCAGGGCTTTTCAAGTAGCCTGAAATTGTCAGGAAGAAAGGATGTGCATCCTATGACAATAAAGAACTAATCTAATCTAATCTCACTCTCTCTCTCTCTCTCTCTCTCTCTCTCTCTCTCTCTCTCTCTCTCTTTCTCTCCTCCCCCCCTCTCATCTAAGATGAGATCAATGATATTGAATNATATATATATATATATATAAGAGCATTGGAAGATTATATGGATTTATGGAAGGCGAATGTGTGGGCTCACATTGAATGTGAGTTAGGAGTCATAAGAGAGACAGATTTTTGAATATTTACGCCTAAAAAACGCAGCCTGGAGGGGAATTGTTGAGGAGTAGCTTGGCTGGCTCCGCAGGGATTACCTAATAAATCCCGCCAAGCCATTAAATAGCCGTGAAATATAAATCCTTCCAGTTATGTCGGCTTTAGCCGGTTATCTGACACGACACATACAGTCTGCCTGCTGGCTCGGTGAAGGATAATTTTGTCAGTATTATTATTGCATTTGGAAATAAATAAATATACTTATACCACACAATAGCAAACTTTACTTGCGGAAATAACAATGCATTTAATGAATCTCACAATATTTATCTATCAATAAAGGCAGGATATAACGCAAATTGTGACACTCTCCCTTCGTTATCCCCATAGCCATGAAGAAGGCCTGAATTACGGGCCAAAACGTTGGCAAACATAAAACCATATTGGTTCACGAATTTGTTTTATTTAATAATAATCTTTCGACTGAACCCCGACTATCTCCTTCTCCTGATTATCAATGGTCAACTAACACACTCTTAGCTAATAAAATAATGTTTTAAAAATGTATTCTTTTGATTGTAATAAGCAAACATTTTTAACAATAAAACGTATTTTCTTTCACATTCTTTGGATGCTAAATGCTTCAGTTATATGATTTTGTGATTATGTCTTAAGGGTAGTTTTTTGAATGAAATAGCGAATAGATCAAGACGCAAATATTTTTATGGGCAAAAATGCGCTTAGAATAAATGAGTAATTATATGTATTTATTTTGTGTTGATTTACTGATTTACATAAAATTACTATAACTAATAAAAATTCACTATTCAGAAAACTGTAGGATAAAATTTTTGACAAAATGAATTGATAATGAAGTTAATACCTCACTTTAAATTTGTTAAAAAATATAAGGTAAGCTTTCTTGGTTAAAAAAAAAAAAAAATGAGAAAAAAAGAGTTGGTCTCTCTACAGATAAGATTTTTTTCTTATTCGAATTATAAAGATGTCTATCTCTTTCTATCAATGTTTTACTTATACATCTTTTCAAGTTAAAAGAACCTCTTAAGTGTATAAAAATAGTAACACAATTAGGGCTTTAAAATATGAAGAAGAAGGAGTAAGATAGAACTATTTTTTTGTAATAGCCAGAATTCCTTAAAATGTTAGTAAAGTTTAGATTTACTGCCATAGTTTCCTAATCAATATTAGCAATTTTTCTATTAAGATGAAGCTACAATATCAAGGTCAGATAAAGTGAAAAATTTAAAAGGTTGAGGATTGGTGTTTAAAGAGTAAAGTCAAGTCACCAGGGCACTGTACTCCGTGCTACGGACGAAAGGAATTTCCCTCAAAACTGAAAATGCTCAAAGCTATCATGTGTTAAGTTTTTGAATAGTTTTAGTAACTTGGAGCTGGACTGGAGACTCTTTTTTTAAACCAGAAGGATGCTGAAGGTTAGCAATGAGGATATCCTTGAAGGAACGCACGCTGTAGTACGGCTGTCAGATAGGGTGGAGCCATGTTATGTCTAGTTAACAGAAAGGAAAACAATGACTTTATTCACTTTTCGTCCCTGGAAGGAGGCAGACTACGTCGGGGGATGGTTAGATGAACTGCCGCAAATGATGGAGTGGAGAGGGTGTACTGGAGGGATAGGAACAAGTTGAGGTCATCGGTGCTGAAGAAGGCAATTTAGATAGAACCTTGGAACATCCCGGATATGTAAGTTAATAAGACTGAGTGGAAATAAGGTAAGTTCTTGAGGTACTCTAATGTAAGCCTTCAAAAACACTTCTTTGAATTGTACTTTTACTGGCATTTATGAAATTTCATTAAGGGAACAATTGTGTACACTGACAGCGAGCCTCGGATACCTAAAAAAATCTGAAGCATTGAACATATAAAAATTAAATAAAACAAATGAATATAAAGTGGTAATAAGAAAATGATTATTCGCTTTCATGCATTGAAATTTAAACGGTCATTAAGGATTAGTAATAACGGAATTTATATTGTATTCTAAGATGATTTTAGTTGGGGTTCGGTCAAGGTAGATCCAAAAAACACAAATTTAAAAAATGTATTTTTTAATAAAGGATTATCTGCAAACGTTTCGGCTTACATTTTAAGCCATCTTCAGGGCTGTAGAAATACAATGTCATGAGAATACAATAATAATTTAAATTAGTATAATAGAGAATTGCAATAATATAATGTGATATCAAGAGTATGAATGTAGAAAGCTATGTAAGAAAATTTAAAGTTTATGAAAAACAATTTGAAAAAGAACCAATTTGAAAACAACATGCAAACAAACAGCTTATTGACAAGAAAAAAATTGAAATATCATTAAAGCAGTAATTTGCCACACCTACCTATCATCCCACGTAAATTTTAAACAATTAATGAGAGGGAATAGAATAAAAAATCTAACTGTCCCAGCCAGGAAACGAACGTGGATCTCCTGCTATCCGGCCCGGTGCACTTGCCAGTTGTGCTACCAGGACGCGCCAGGTATCTCATTCAATTCCCTCTACATTGGCGAGAGCCTAACCTACGAGAAAGACAAGAACTTCGTCTTACACTTGAAGGAGCTGACATTGTCATGCTATTTGTCCTGTCCCTAAGTTCACATTTCCATGACTAAATTATATAAATTTTACTTTTACATTTTTTTTGGATCTACCTTGACCGAACCCCAACTAAAAACATCTTAGTATAATATCTACGGTTAACAAACTCTCCTTTTGTATATTGTATTATTTCGCGTAAGAGCAAATTACGAGCAGCAGATACTTGCCACAATCCTGACGCCGCGGGTTCAAATCCCGCCCAGGTCAATCTTTTATTTATAATATAGATGCTTGTCCTGAGCCATGGGTGTTTAGAATGGGGTGGCAACCTGTAGATAGCCCCTCCCTCTAATGACCATTAGTGGTTGCAAAGGAGGCTAACCCAGGAAAAAAAAAAAAGAAAAAAAAAAAAAAAAAAAAAAGATACTTGCCAAGTCTTGTTCCCCGTATACGCTATTGTCTATTGAAATAGTAGACCGTTCAGCGATAAGGGTATTCGGAATAGACCCCCTTCATGAACTAAAATGTTAGTACATTAGCTAATTAAAATGTTGAAGGTAAATATCAAAGTAAACATAAGCTTTGATATTTGAGTAGAATCGCAAATACAATTTCAATTAATTACAATGTTGATTACGTCTAGAGATTTCCATGTTTTCGAAGCCAACTGTAAGTACGCCCTAAAATCAGCTTCAATCACGTCTCAAATCAGCATATAAACACCGAGGGAAGAATTCCTCTAGCGTGACGTCCAAGGTCACTGATGTCTGCAGTATACTGAATAAACTGCAGATCTAGGCACCTGAGAGAACACTCATTACCCAGAATGCAGCTGGTCGAAGGAGCCCCTACCATCTCCCGACTCATAAATAATTCAACTCGCTTCTACATCTAGCGCATACATATTCCATTCTTTTCCCCAGTCTTGACAGTTTTAGCGCTGCTTAAGTCGCAAGAATAACATTGTCTTTTGTAGATAAATATACGAAAAAATAACGGGAAAACAAATGGTACCAGATATTTTCCTATAAATAAGTAAATAATCGATTAATTTGCATAGAATATTCGTTCAGTTTGAAAATAATTTAAAATGAAAGTTTCATTTGCCGTTTGAAATGTAAAAATGGGAAAATATAATTTAAACGAAAAACTCTCTTAACTTTGCTTGATTTTACTTTTCTCTTTTCTTAGTCATTACAGAAGAGATAAAATGAAAGATAAACGTTCATTAGATGAGAATTACCATTACAAGTTCCTGATCTCTAACAGTACCGTTCTTAGACTAATACTAATAACCATCTCCTTTTTAGATGGTTAGATTAGCGTAGTAATCTCTTTATATGGCTTGATTCAATAACAGCAGTATTTAAGAAATACACCGCATAATAGAGAAATGACACTATGCGTGAGGGTTTTCATGTTAATGTCGAAGACTTGGTTAACTGTGGATGGAGCAGGCACATGCGCACATGACGAACAAGCCTTTCACTCATAATTAACTAAAGCATACACGCAAGGTCAGGGATGTGCCGACACTGGTTTCGGTGCTGTTTGGTGTCGCCCCCCTCTTCTGGTCCTTCTACTGTCTTTTTCTCTCCAATCCGTTATTAATTTAAATACTTCAAAGGCGCTAAGCCAGTATTAATCCTAGTGGTTGACTTCCACTTAATTGACTATTTAAACAAATATATAATCCTCCCCACAAACATTCATACAATTGAATGAGGTTATTAATTTATTCCTAGTGATATTTACTGTAAAATACATTCTATTACATACAAAATACATAGTATTCACGTAGGCTTCGACGGTCGTCAGATGTATTTACCGTTTCTTCTTCCAGGTTGGACCGTGTCAAGTTATTGATAGTTGCCGAGCTTTCGCACATCATGTGATGGCTTCTTTAGGGCTGAATAGAGAATGTAATAAATAAAACAGTTCTCATTCTCTATTCAGCCCTGAAGAAGCCATCACATGATGTGCGAAAGCTCGGCAACTATCAACAACTTATCACGGTCCAACCCGGAAGAAGAAACGGTAAAATACATAGTATTACATAGTATTAAAGTTTTTACTTCTCTGCAAGCGGAACATATTACAGAGGGAGGTTTTACTTCTTTACAAGCGGAACATATGACAGAGAGAGCTTTTGTTTCTTTGCATGCAGAATATATGGCAGAGAGCTCTTACTTCTCTGCAAGAGGAACATGACAGAGAGAGGTATTACTTCTCTGCAAGAGGAACATATGACAGAGAGAGGTATTACTTCTCTGCAAGAGAAGCATATGACAGAGTGAGGTTTCGCTTCTTTACAAGCGGAATATATGACAGAGAGCTATTGCTTCTAAGCAAGAGGAACATATGAAAGAGAGAGCTATTACTTCTCTGCAAGCGAAGCATATGACAGAGAGAGGTTTCACTTCTTTACAAGCGAACAACAAATATATTCATATGATAGAGAGAGCTTTCGCTTTTCTGCAAGTGGAATATATGACAAAGAGAGTAATTGATTCGGCAAGTCTTTCATTTAACCTTCATCTGCTTCTAAATTTTAAATTTAACTGTCCAATAATCCTCGCAGAAACTGTTAAATCCAAGTAAATTTTTCACTTAAGTTGGTTAAACTTAAGTATAAAATTCAATGTTTAATTTTATACTGGAAAACTGAAGAGAATAATCAGTTCAAATCAGCGGTTGAACTGAGGAGGAACTTAACCATCTTAGTTGCTTTCCAAAAAACTTAATAAATCCTAATATTCTGTGAAAATAATATCGAATATAAATAAAAGAATATTACATTTCCCATTTATTACTTTCAAAAATATTTTTATGAGCAAGATAAAAACGAAGATATTAATAATTCGTCAATTTAATATTCCACTAATGGGTCGCTGGCTAGTAGAGGGGTCAGTTTGGATCACGCTAGCCTGGTTCGAGTCTCTCTCTGGGCATAACTTTATCCAGCCCGCTTCTTTTGAAAATAGGGTAACTTTCTCTAGATAGTTCCTCTTTCAACCCAAGTGGTTGCAAGGCAACTCTTATTCCGAATTTGTATTGTAAATTTTTATTATTGATGACGGAGCAAGAATAAAGAATACACACAAATATGTTCCTAAAATATGCCTCCTCTTTTAGTGAGGAGCATATTAATAGATTTGCCAAGTAAGTAGGATCCAAAGGTAACTGTAAATAAAATGAAGAAAAGCTTTATAGGGTGATCAGCTAGATTTTCCAGATCTAAATCTGATATAAAATAAAATATAAAATAAATGAAATGCGAGAAACAAACAACTTACTAACATTCAGTTTTGCAAATTGTATAGACCAATGAGAAAATACAATATATTTATAGTCTATATCCAATTAAAATTTCAGTTTAGATTGAGTACAAGATATGTAAAATAAATCAACTTATTTTTTAATTCTACAAAAAATATATATATGACTTTTATATGACAATACTCAGATCAAATTAGCCACCACTCTTTTCTCAAGAGTGTTGTTGAGAGTAAAACCGATTTTTCCCCAAGAGTTATTTAAAGTACATAGTCGGAAAGATGAATGACGAGAATTGGTATTTTTAATGACTAATAAAAAAGTTCATCCCTATTTTTTTTTTTTTTTTTTACTAAAGAAAGAAAAAGACGGTCACATTCCATCAATTGAGGGTAGAGGGATTGATGAGGGGTAAGATTTATTTAATACCTCTTGGTTTGTGAGCCCTTTCCAAGAGCGGAGAGGACCAACTACAGATATAAGTGGGCTTTAGAAGCGCTAAAAGGCGGTAGCTATCCTGTTATAGCGGGGTAATAGCAGTTCCTTCTACGCTATACCTGTTATATCTCTGACCAGCTAAATGGGGCAACTCTTACTAGCCGCCTCTAATGGCTCTAACTACAAGCCAGTAGTAAAACATGAAAGGCTATATTTACAAAAAAAAAAAAAAAAAAAAAAAATGGAGGCTTAATGGGGAGACTTTCCATTGATATTTTCTATTTTAACTCTACCAGTAAATAATCTTTAAGTGAAACTGATTTCGAATTTCCCCTGAAAATTTGCTATATTCGGTATTCGCGTTTGTTAATGAGAATGAAGATGTCAAATAAAAACAAACCAAACTCCTAAATTTGGTGCAAAATACCTCCATAATTTTCAGATAAAATCTCGGCAAATATATTTCGTTGTAATAGCTAATTTATAACACCAACGATGATTTTTATGTCTGATTCAAGTGGGGTTTATATACATAATATTCAAAATCAAGACATATACACGCATGCGCGCACGACACACTCACACAAACCTGGTCTTGTTTTGGAAATATCACTACGCATGTGTCAGTTAAATGAAAAAAGTACAAAGTAAAGTAAAAATAATACCCTACAGGGACGCTCAAGACTGATTATTGAGGAGAACTTTAAAAATGTGAAAAATTTGGCTGGCAACACAACTGCATCCAAGAGCTACAGATTTTGTGATTAACTAATCATAATCTTGATTTATATGTTACGAAACTGAATTATTTAAATTTAATAATTAATTAATCTTANAAAAAATCAGAAATTGTGGAATTGGTGAACTTACAAATTTTATTTTATTGTTCAGCCGTAACAAATTATATAACAAATTATAATAAATGTTTAAAACTTTTTCTTCTCAGTCCAGTTTTCCAGACATCTTAGTTGGAGCT
Organism: Oncopeltus fasciatus; assembly: GCA_000696205.2. Lineage (NCBI taxonomy): Eukaryota > Metazoa > Arthropoda > Insecta > Hemiptera > Lygaeidae > Oncopeltus > Oncopeltus fasciatus. Next base: position 25,366 of record KZ807062.1, read on the forward strand.
ATCGATTTGAAAATTAATATATTTTTTTATCAGTTATAGTTGGGTTTTATTGTAACCCCAAAATTGTAGAAACCTGAAATTCGTGAGATAATGAAATTTAAAATGCAGGGAATACATATTGCTGAAAAACATAATGACTAAATACCGGGATAATTATTTTTATATAGAGATAGTCGGGATACTGATATGAAATCCTAAGGTAAATTTACATAGACACATGTATTGTTTGAGTAAGATTCTTTTACCGAGAGACTGTTTTGTGATGAATAAAAAAGAATAGTAGTATTAAAATGAAATAAAAAAAAAGCTATACCCCACGCACGAGAAAAGAGAATTAAGGGGGGCGGGGGAGAGTGAGAGAGAGAGAGAGAGAATGTATAGGGGCGGAGGGGATTGTAGGTTCTGTGACGTCACTATTGTCCGGCTCCTGCTTTGTCCGCTAACGATGTTATCGATACCGCGGCGCCGAGCCTACCTCTCTGCTGCCAGCAAATATTGCCTCTTCCACTCGGCCATCGGCCAATTTCACTTCTCTCTTTCCGCTACACTTCCTGATTTTTCTCCACTTATATTTTGCACCTCAAGGATACTTTGGCACAGTAACATTTCTATTTAATACCGTATGAAATATTCTCTAACTACTTATTAAATATGAGAATAGTGTGGGATTTAACTCTCTAAATGATTCTTTGTCTGATTCTCATCCGCAGTGATTGATGTGGGTTTTCTTCATCTCAGATGGCTCTTCGAAACCCATTCCGACTTTTATTACGTTTTTAAACCCATTAACTACTTTATGAATTGTCATTGAGTTTAAACAATAAGATATTTTAATTTCTTATAAAAGAGAAGGTTGCGATTTTCAATTTTACGAAGATAATGTTAAAAGAAAACGAAACACAATACGATAAATTTCTAAATAAAAATGAACAATGGGAATGAAGAATAGCATAAAAATATAGCAAACAAAAAATATTACAATTTCAGGAAATAAAGTTGTTCGCCAGAGTTAAACTCGTACATTTCTACTTCTACCTGAGGAATAACTTCTAGTTTTTCTTACAGATTTTTTTGTTTCCAGACGTATTATTGTATACTCAATTGCTACAATATATCATATGACAGAGAGAGCTTTTGTTTCTTTGCATGCAGAATATATGGCAGAGAGCTCTTACTTCTCTGCAAGAGGAACATGACAGAGAGAGGTATTACTTCTCTGCAAGAGGAACATATGACAGAGAGAGGTATTACTTCTCTGCAAGAGAAGCATATGACAGAGTGAGGTTTCGCTTCTTTACAAGCGGAATATATGACAGAGAGCTATTGCTTCTAAGCAAGAGGAACATATGAAAGAGAGAGCTATTACTTCTCTGCAAGCGAAGCATATGACAGAGAGAGGTTTCACTTCTTTACAAGCGAACAACAAATATATTCATATGATAGAGAGAGCTTTCGCTTTTCTGCAAGTGGAATATATGACAAAGAGAGTAATTGATTCGGCAAGTCTTTCATTTAACCTTCATCTGCTTCTAAATTTTAAATTTAACTGTCCAATAATCCTCGCAGAAACTGTTAAATCCAAGTAAATTTTTCACTTAAGTTGGTTAAACTTAAGTATAAAATTCAATGTTTAATTTTATACTGGAAAACTGAAGAGAATAATCAGTTCAAATCAGCGGTTGAACTGAGGAGGAACTTAACCATCTTAGTTGCTTTCCAAAAAACTTAATAAATCCTAATATTCTGTGAAAATAATATCGAATATAAATAAAAGAATATTACATTTCCCATTTATTACTTTCAAAAATATTTTTATGAGCAAGATAAAAACGAAGATATTAATAATTCGTCAATTTAATATTCCACTAATGGGTCGCTGGCTAGTAGAGGGGTCAGTTTGGATCACGCTAGCCTGGTTCGAGTCTCTCTCTGGGCATAACTTTATCCAGCCCGCTTCTTTTGAAAATAGGGTAACTTTCTCTAGATAGTTCCTCTTTCAACCCAAGTGGTTGCAAGGCAACTCTTATTCCGAATTTGTATTGTAAATTTTTATTATTGATGACGGAGCAAGAATAAAGAATACACACAAATATGTTCCTAAAATATGCCTCCTCTTTTAGTGAGGAGCATATTAATAGATTTGCCAAGTAAGTAGGATCCAAAGGTAACTGTAAATAAAATGAAGAAAAGCTTTATAGGGTGATCAGCTAGATTTTCCAGATCTAAATCTGATATAAAATAAAATATAAAATAAATGAAATGCGAGAAACAAACAACTTACTAACATTCAGTTTTGCAAATTGTATAGACCAATGAGAAAATACAATATATTTATAGTCTATATCCAATTAAAATTTCAGTTTAGATTGAGTACAAGATATGTAAAATAAATCAACTTATTTTTTAATTCTACAAAAAATATATATATGACTTTTATATGACAATACTCAGATCAAATTAGCCACCACTCTTTTCTCAAGAGTGTTGTTGAGAGTAAAACCGATTTTTCCCCAAGAGTTATTTAAAGTACATAGTCGGAAAGATGAATGACGAGAATTGGTATTTTTAATGACTAATAAAAAAGTTCATCCCTATTTTTTTTTTTTTTTTTCTAAAGAAACTTCAATGGGATTTAACTATTGGTAGGTAGATAATAGGATTTAAAAAGCTTAGAGTCTTTGAATGCATTGGTTATATTTTTAGCATCTCCAATATAGGAANTATATATATATATAATAAATTGGACCGCTTAGCTTCGTTAAATTATTAAAAAAATTATGGAATACAATATTGTATGATTACCTTGTGAACAAATTACTTTCTATATATTGGATTGTAGCGCTAATAATAACGGAGTTAATTAAATTATTATTATCACGGTAAAACCCCCCTTCTCTTTTTATTAATTTTAGGCAATAACGGTTCAACTGACTGTAAAATACAGAATGCAAAAAGGTGCTTAAATGAAGAATTTGATTTTTTTTTAATTTGCGGATGTTGGATCAAAACAGACAATGAGAGACAATGAAATTCAGAGTTTAGATTGGATAATGTGGATACATATTTTCGCCTACCCCATAAAAGATCAATGAATCTTTGAAGTTATATATATATATAATATTCAAAAGTCGCGTCATCAACGTGAATACCTTGATTTCCTTACAAGAAATCTAGTAGACAGTTATATAATGTAATAGCCAATCTGAAGATGATTAACGATCGACTGTCTCTTTCCTATTGACGTGTTTCTTCTACCAGAAGCTTCTTCATCCCAAAAAGGAACTAAACTTGTAAATTAATATATGTGATTAAAGAATTTTTTTTATTTTAATTTTTCGACCTTCTACCTCTCACTGCAAAAAAATGAAACAAGACCACTGAAAGATTATTAGTAGCTTTTATTCTCCTGAGCGAGAAATATAAAACTTAAGAAATAAAAACATAATCCTTCTGGCCTAATATTCTTTTGGAAGGAAGGTAAAGAAATAAGGAAGAAAAAAAAATGGGAAAGTTTTCCATCTTTAGAAGTTTTTATGTCCGTTTGAAATTAAAAACAAAACCACGTAAAGGATGATGATGCGATGTTAATCTGGGGTTTTATTTCTTCATTATAAAGAATATTTTATTCGACATCTTCTGTGAGGAATGAATGTGCGACTATCTTGGGTTAAGGGTGGTCTTCGAGGGGGGTGGGGGGGCACTTCACTCGTCTGTAAGGGAATGAAAAAAAAAAATAGATTGAAGAGCTCTCTGCACAAACTCATTAAAGAGAAGATCTCTCTCTGGTTTCCTTCTTTGTCTCTCATTTACTCGCATTCTCTCCTGCCATTCATTTGTTCTCTCTCTCTCTCTCTCTCTCTCTCTCTATATCTCTCTCTCTCTCTCTCTCTCTCTCTCTCTCTCTCTCTATATAT
>KZ807062.1:36560-51668 GCA_000696205.2 Oncopeltus fasciatus
TAATTATAATAATAAAATAAATAAAAATTTATAATAGCTTTAGATAAATAAAATAAAAAATAATTAAAAATACTCATAATAACTAGTTGAAAATATTCCAAATAAAGCTAAAATTAAAGAAATATGTCTAGGCTTTTAAGGGAAATGACTGCTTTAACTTAACACAAAAGCATGATTGTCGTCATCTTTAGCGTTACCAAAAAAAAAAAACCCCAAAAAAAAAATAATGTCTCTTATAAAAAAAAATGCAAGGGAATAGAATAAAAAATCATATACCACCGAGGCTAGCTAGATAATTCCTTCTATTACCCGCACTTTACTCCGAGTCTAAACCCCAGAGTAAGATGAATATGTCGTTAGGAGCTAACATTGTCAACTATTTGTTAGACCCTCGTTTTTTTCTTATATTTCTTATTTTAAATACTGATTTTAGTTGTGTTATTTAACCCTTCAATAATTTTATACAAAAAATGCAAGGAAATAGATTTAAAAAATCTTACTACCTTAGCCGGGACAGGAACCTAGTTCTCCTGCTGGATCTACGTGGGATTAAATAGCACAACTAAAAGTAGAAGGAATTATCAAGCTAGTCTCGGTAGTTCAATGGTTAGCATAACTGCCCGGAAAGCAGGAGACCCGGGTTCGAATCACAGCTGTGGTAGTAAGATTTGTTTATTATATTCCCTTGCATTTTTTGTATAAAATAACGTGGGATTAAATACCACAACTAAAATTAGTATTTAATATATGTCTCCTATAGTTTAAAATTAAGACGGAAGTAAATGAATGGAAGAAATAAGTTGAAATTCGTGGAGTTTGGTGCTTCCTTGGATTGAGTGCGGCTTCAGAGACCTTTCCTTCAAATCACTTGAAGTACTCACTTTCTTCATAATGCCTTCAAAACTTCTTCCAAGTTCTGCAATCCATTTATTAATTCCCAAAGAAAAAGTGCGACCTCTCTTCTCAAACTTCGCAAACCTCGGGCAAAGATTTATTTAGATTTGTTAGAATTCTCACAATGGTCTGATAACAACCGTTAGGAACTGGAACGTAACGATAAACATTCTATTATTGATAACCTACTCATAAAAATTTCTACATATGGTACAAACTACAGTGTGCCCAATATCTGAAGGCTCGAAGCTCATTAACCTGCCCTATTAGTTAAAATGTATTAGGTCTGCTTTTAAGGGCCTTCAGATATTGGGTTCAGTGGATCTGGGAAACAGCAAGTTATCTTTAATGCATTGATGATTAATATCTTGTTAAGAAAGAGAATGACACTTCCTTCCTTCTTCTTCTCGAACAGTGCAGGGAGCTCTTGTACGCTCCAGTGTCGTGATACCACTACTTTTATCTGATAACTATATGGTGCCAATCCTTAAAATGAAGCGATGAATGAATCCTCAATTGCACTGCCTAAGGCCCGTGATAATCTTGAAGGCCCTAACTTTAGTCAAACATTCTTATTACCCTCAGATATTAGTCTGAAGACTTTTATCAATAATACATTCTTATAATCCTTAATCTTGTCTCTTCATTTATTCATGAACAAGATTTTTTTTTAAATTACAAATCTGAATTCATAAGCATTTTTCTTAATTATACTATTAGAGCAGTATATGCTGATATAGTCTAGGTTTGAGGCGTCGCTGGGTGGCAGCTACTGAAGACAGCGGCAGACGTTCATGGTGTTTGTAGGTCTTAATTATACTTAACTGACAATTAAATTTTTATTTGTTTACTTCTAAAAATTTACTAAGAAAAAATATCACGATTAAATTTTTCAATTTATCATTAAACAATTAGTTATTAAGCCCTTAATACTGGCGAGCAATATTTCAATGAAGGTTTTTCAAAATAAATCAACACAATTCAATTAAAAATAAATTTATTTTTTGAACGTTTTGAAATAGGTACTAAACATTATTTCATTGCAATAATTGTATTTCTTACAGAAGAAATGTAGTTTTAGCGGATGTTAAGTTAAGCATTGGAGAGGAAATGGTCCTGTTCAAGTCAATGAACTTTAAGTTCATAAATTTGTTTATATTTTCATTAAAATTTTATCAATGAATTACGTTCTTTTCCTATCGGAATGTAGCTGTTCCAGAATATATATATATATATGTGTGTGTGTGTGTGTGTGTGTGTGTATGTGTGTGTTTGGAAAAAAAATATAAAAACATTCGAAAAGATTAAAGACAACTAGAAGTTAGTAATAAGACGACACCTGGTGGAAAACCTTTTCTATTCTCTTTGCTTTATATTCGATACATGATACATTTATTACTACTTAGAATAGTACCTTCTGTTCATGAAAGTTTGGCATTTTACTCATTATTCATTTATGTAGTAAATACAATAATAATTCTCCCCAGCCGTGGGATTACTCAAAAAATCTATTCGTTTTAGTTGGATGTAATGTTTGTCTGTTTTGATTTACTGACAACAATGAAGAAATGTAAGCTTGACCTGATGACCTAAATACATAGGTGATAAAATTTTATTTTCTACATATTCTTTCAATTTATTCCAAAACCGGTAACTCCGGTCCCTCACCCCTCTTATATATAATTTTATGGCTTCTATTCAGACTCAACTAGTCAATCATTTGATGAAAAACCGATAGGGATTGAGAAGGAATTTTATTTATCATCTAGAAATACTAGAATGAAGAGAGATTTGACGTAGAATTGGAATTTTTTCTCCGTATGAAATCCCGAAAATTAATTTTATATATTTATTTTAAATTAAAATAATGATTGCTATACAAAAAAAAAAAAGGATTTCTTTCTCAATTTTGATATAAAAATTATGTAAAATACGAGAGAGACTTCAAAATTGGAAAGAAGTTAAAACTGATTGACGTTATAGTTTCTGAAAGTAACTTTTTTGGAACGGGTTAACAATGCTGCCTCTTGCTAATGATCGAGAGATTATATTGGCAACAATCGCACTGAAGTGCAAAACTTAATTTGCTTTGAATATTTAATTAACTAAAAAGTAATAAATAGTAACGGAACTTCGTTTTGCAAATAGTAAAAGTAAGAGTACATTAAAGTAAGTCAATGTCATTGAATACCATATTTCTCAAATGGTGTTATCATTTTCCTTAATTTAAGCTTTAAATGTTACTTTATTGTTAACTCATATTACTACAAATAAGTCGTACTTGTTCACGTAGGCTTCGACGGTCGTTAGATGTATTTACCGTTTCTTTTTCCGGGTTGGACCGTGTCAAATTGTTGTTATTTGCCGAGCTTTCGCACATCATGTGATGGCTTCTTTAGGGCTGAAAAGAGAATCATTGACCCGGAAGAAGAACCGGTAAAAGTCGTACTTTTTATGTTATAGTAAAAAAAATTATGGTTTTGTAATTGTTTCATATAAATTTCATGCAGTCCAATACCTAATAGAAATCTATTCATGAATATTCATTAAATGTAGTACTATTCTTCTGTTAGCGGAAAAAGCAAAATCAGTAGCAGAAAAAAACACTAAAAGCGTTGATTCTCTATGATAGATAACCACATGCACACAGCCATAATTAATTTCAAGCATAAACATTTTTTTTAAGCTAATTAAAATACAATTTTCTCAGCGAGAACGTTAACATTTTTATTTATGTTAATATTGCGATTATAAATGGCTACTAAAAGGAAGGCAAAAGTTTGCTAGTAAATTTTATTGGTAGTACTCGTGTAGCGCAAGAGTGGGAGAAAGAGCACACTCGCCGGACGACAAAAGGGCAGCCATTAGGGCGAATTCCGGCGGGAAAAAGACTATTATCATAACTCGGTCGTTATCAGTGATTGTGATGTATTCCAGCAGAGAGCGAGACATTAATAAACATGAGCCTCCCTCTCCACCCTCTCACTCCTACCTCTCTCCCTCCCCCGAGCCAGCCACTCCCACCCTCCATCCAGCCCACGTTTATATCGAAGGGGTTGTAAGATAGGAGGGCAAGGAGAGCTCCAGAAAGATTTATTTTTAATGGGCGAGGGGAGGTCGAAAGCGAGAAGAACTTTGAGAGCTACCGGATCCTGTGCGTCTCGACAGTGGGATTACTGATAGAGGATCAGGAAGCATTCCTGAATTAATGTCATCAGAAATGTTGAATCCTCATCGCTCTAATTATCCTCGAATAATTTCGCTCTTTACAATAGAGCTGTTTCATTATTACCGATTTAGAAGCAAGAGGCCGGGAAAATGAGGCTACGACACTCGGGCTAAATATTCAAAACATATTTGCCTAAATCCCTGATCATTTTATTTAAATATTCAATTAGATTCAGAAGAATATGTAAAGCGAATTTTTTCAAAGAAAAAATTTCTCCAAAAGAAAAAAAAAATGGCTTCATCAATGTTAGCCTAGTTTATGTAAGGTTTTTTTTATTTATTTGAATATGTGTTTGCACGATTTCCCTTTCTCGAGCTCATTAGCTCTCTTAATGAAAGGCCAACGCAATATTACATTCCCTTAACCTTTCAAAAAATTAGAATACAAGGACTAAAACATAACTAAAGCATTTTATGTTAAAAGAAGTTTTGTTCTTTCAACATTTTAGAGATAATGAAAATTAATTTTCAAAATAAAGAACCCAGGCTTAGTACTGACACAATACATTTTTCTTTATCTAAATTAATTAGATTTCAAATGTGTGGTTTTCCTCCAGTCTAATTTGGTTCTGGTTGTTAGCTCTGGTTCACTATAGGAAGATACAAAAAAAAAAAAAAAAAGAAAAAAAAAGGAAGATAATACTGTGGAAAAGTTGAATTATTATCCATTCATAATTATAATAATAAAGCAATTAGATGTTTATTTGTGTGGGTTCGGTCAAGGAAGATACAAAAAAAAAAAAAAAAAGAAAAAAAAAGGAAGATAATACAGAATACGGGCCCGAAAACTTAAAGAGAAAATAGTAAAAAACCAATTATCTTTTTATTAATATCTGATATTATGTAATCGTTTTTATTAGCCTAAGTATATAAAATTTTATTACTCCATTAGAGCTAAATGAGTTTCTTTACGCCATTATTCAAAGCAAAAAGTATTTGATACAACGCTAACATATTCCTATCAAGACGAAATTATAAAAATAAAAAAACATTTTTGACATATTTCGTTTTGCGTAGTCACAGTATTTCATACAAGTATTTCACACTTGTAGCTGCTATTGGTTCCAGACTTCACCTGGTGCTAGATATAAAAGCCATTGATGTTTAAAATAAGGTGGTAATTTGTTATAAACCTCTCCCATTATATACCACATAAAAAGAAATTGTGAAATTTCTATAATTACAGATTATATTTTTTCGAAATGTGCCTAACTTCTTGTGCACATTTTTTCAAAGTATGCACATTACTTTTTGGAGTAAATCTAAGGAGTGGCTCAAGCAGAACATATACATTCGTCGTTACGGCGTAAAAGTTATACCTAACCTGCAGGTCTGGAGGGTAATGAAGGTATATTTTGTGGTCTGTGGACAACTTACCATCAAACATTATTTACAGAGTGCCTAAAATATAAAGAAAAAAGGGGAAAATATAACTTAAATGGGACTCTAGGCAAAATTCTATGACGATAAAGTCATCGACTCTGTAATGAACTTTCTGAAAGAGGGCAGGCTATTAAATCTTTTCTAGATGCATTTTCAGTATGCTTCTTTTCCATTCTCTCTCAACTTTTACTTTCTAATAAATTTCATTGTTTCCAAGCACAAAGAAGTTACTATGTTCATCCACACAATAACTATTCGCATTAACAATTATTTATACCTCACTATGATCTATTGCTAAGAAATTCTTCTTCTTGAAAATATCTTCCCGCTTCTAAAAATATCTCTCTGGCAATAATGACAGAAGTATGACACACCATTAAAAAAAAAAAAAAAAATTCTCTTGTAAATAATTAAATAATTGATATAAGTGCATGACTCGTCATTCACTTTGTATAAAGAAAATCTAAATCTAAAAATAATTTTATTCTTAAAATAATTATATGATTCATAACTCTAACACGTAGAGAAGGAAAACTAACACACATAACTTTTATTTTTAGCAAATGATTGAGAACAAGTGGAAGTTAATTTATTCTGCTAGAAAATTGTATAAGGTTTAGTACATTCAGAAATTACTAATACCCTCACTTTACTGCAATTTAAAATTGTACATAATTGAATTGTTATTTATCAGAACAAGAGCTGTTTTCCGCACTCCATTTTCTCCCATATATATATATATATGTTTGTGTGTGAGTGTATGTATGTGTTTGCGTTTGAACCTGTTTGAACGTTACAGGGGCCACAGCTTTCAGTTTTCTAAATTAACTTTGTTATGTAGTCTCGTCACTTTTATATATTTTATATACAGGGCACGGGACAAATTGGTTACTGAGCTACATTGGACAAATAGCAGTGGGGGATTACTTGAAATGTCAACTACGTGTAGAAAAAACTGCCACTAGAATAATTAACTTATTCAATATAGAACAACATTCAGTATATAACAGAGATTTATTTATTGATAAAAAAATGTATTGTTTTACGACTAAAACACTGCTATTTAGGACAAGAATGAGTAATAATTACCTATATTTTTACCTATATGTATACCATTGGATAGTTTTCCTAATGAATTTCGGCATTTCGTTATTAAATGCTAACCAAAAGTGCTAAGTTTGTTTTTTACAAATGCAGAAGGCGCTATACTTACCTTAGAGGAATATAACTAAAGAGGGATTTCCTTGTTGATAAAAAAGAAATTTAAGAGTTAGTAAGAGAAATTGAAGAACCGAAAGTGGGAATTGACAAGATCCCAAACTTTAATTCATATTTTAGACGCCACAATTTGTTGTAATCTTAGTGAAATAAAAAAAGAACTTTTCAAAGAAATAGAAAAAAAAATTAGATTAAGAAATAGATTAAGGGAAATAGAAGAAGGCGATTAAATTAAATACCATGTTACTGTGGAATAAGTCTTATTAATGCATCTTTGCGTAACGAAACAAATCATTTCATTGATGAAAGAAACATTTTAAGAGTTATTATAAGAAACAGTTTAATTTCCCTAAAATTTAATTTAATATAATGAAAAACACAAATAGCTGTTTTTCTTAATGAAATTGGTAGTGTCTCTTTTAAATACCAAGATAAAGGCTGACTTCTTTGTTGAGAAAAATAAAACTTATAAAAAAGTGGTAAGAATAATGTCATTTCATCGGGCTTATTATTTAGATTAGAGTAATGAAAATTAACACATATTTGTGTAGTGATGAAAAAAAAAAAAAAAAAGAAGTTCTGTTATTAATTACACAGCTAACTGGAACAGTTATGGGCGGTAGTTCTAATATATATTAAATACTACAAACATGTACTAGTCTTAGTATAGTAGAGCTCTAAATTTCTTCTTTATTAAAGGTTTTTCGTAAATATTTTATAGAATATAAATACAAAAATCTCTCCCTCATCATTTCAGCCAAAAATGAATACTGTCAAGATCATCCAATAGAAGGTCTAAATACTGAATTTGGTTTGTATATATTTAAAATATATAAGCCCGCACAACACTCGAAATTACATTCCTTAATATATTCTTCAGTATGCCTTTTTCTGGAAAAAAATATATTTATAGAATATATATGTAATAAAATTAAATAAGAATTAATTAATTAAATTTTACACTTATTATAGAATTTGGTCCCTTTCTATACCCCCCCCCCCNCCCCCCCTTTCCTTCTACTAATTTCAGTGTTACGAACACCGGTTTACGAACCGGTTTGTAAAAAGGTTTGTAAAAAAAAAGCTGAAATATTAAATTCGGTTTAATTATTTATGTCTTTGAGAATTGTGTCATTTCTCACCTTCTCTCCTCATGTAACTGTCGTTCAATGTCATTTTTACTACTCATTGTGATCGAATTACAAAAGGTTTTTATTTTTAACAGAATGTAACAAGTAAGGAAAGACTAAAAAAGATTTATGTAAAAACTTTGAATGGACCATACTTTTAGCTTCTATAATGTAGAATTAGTAAAGACCAATAGTCGCGTTCTGGTACCAATGGTATTAGCATTCTTGGGGAAATCTGCTAAAATATAATGTACATGGTAGTTCTCTTTAATATTTTCTTACGGAGTTAGGGAGAATTGGATTTCACAATGAACCTGGGTAAGCAAAGGATTATAATTAAAATTGAAAAGTGTGAATGGGAATAGTCATCATTAGTTGAAACAGTTTTCCTGTAGACAATCTTGCTACAAATCAAAAAAGTTAAGGCATTTAATTCTGCAGACATGACTTCCGCAAAGCCGTATCTTTTTTGCTTTATCTCACTTGCATTAATAACGAATTATTCATAATGTTTTACATTTATAATTATTTGTATATCCAGTAGCCTTTATAGCCATAAGACTAACGAAAGTTTGATGTAGAAAAACAAATTCATTGAAAAATACATATCATCCCTTAAAACAAAAAACAATTAAAAGACAAGAAGTAAATCTTCTCCCCAAATCCAAACACACTGAAATCCCATTAAGACATGATTGGAAATACACTAAATGGTAGACGATCGTTACTCACTTCATTTATCTTCCTATCGATTCTCTTTTTACAGGGCTTTCCACTTTAAAGACAACTTCGTTTTCACTCGATAAGTACACACTGCTCAGTAAATATCACGTCGGATGGTAACATTCAAACACACACGGGTTCTCCATTCGAATTTCAATTTATTTCTCGACGCACATACTTTATATATAAGTATATATATATATATATATATATATATATATATATATGTGTGTGTGTGTGTTTATNATATATATATCAACATACATATATAATATATATGTATGTATGTATATGAGGTGAGAAATTTGGAAAATAAAGAACTCAATTCGAAATTTAAGCAAACTGGAAAGCCAGGTCTGGAGGACTTAGAAGGTGAAGTTTTATCTATTTTTCGATGCCAAGTTGTGAAAGAGAAGATAGATAACCTGGATTTATTAATACCTGGAAAATGGTGTACTTCAGAGATCCGATGCACCACAGTAGAATCAGAGTTGTTTCAAAAAAATTCACTAACGTATTTAGATTGTTCCTCTATCACTTTGGAAAAGCAAAGATATCTGGTTTTATCCAATTGACTTCTTCCGTCGGTGATTGGAGGACAGTGGTGTACACTAAACAAAGTTACATAGCTGATAAAAAAAGAAAAGTCATTATTTAAATTAGTAGATGTTATTTGTTGGGGTCACAACCTAGACCGAACCCCCACAAAAAACATCTACTAATAATCTCTATGCTCAAAAACAACTAACAAATGTATAGCAAATGTGTTTAAACTGCAATAACCTAAAAACATAAAATGAATTGATACTTAATAGAAAGTAAGACTGTTATTTTATCAGTAAGACAATAACAGTAAGACTGTTATTATTATCAATTTACATTCTTAAGTAACTTAATAAACTTCTCTTAGAAATTCCTTTCATGAAAAATGAAATAAATTATAATAATAAATTAATCACCCTAGATAAATGAATACAAGCCCATCAGATAAAGACAGTGTAAAATAAGAGAATATAACAACATCATATACATGAATCGTTGTACATAAACTTTCTAAAATATGTAAACCGCCACTTTAATTTTAATTGAGGAACTCTCAACGTTTCTTCTTTTATTTCAATAAAACATCCGAAATTTAATTTTAAAAAGAAACTTATTTAGTCACCCTGACCGTTAATTGAAATTAAGAGTTCAGGTTAACAACTACTTCTCAATTCCTGTTTCAGCAAGTAGAGTACTGAGAATGGTATTTTCAAAAATTCTGAGACAATAAATCAAAGTATGAAACATTTAGAAAATCAGCAATACTTGATTTCTTAGAGAAACAATATAGAATATAAAACAATACATAAATTAGCGATTTGGCGATACATAAGAACTAGTAAAAATTTCATGTGACTAGATGTAAATGTAGTTGTCACTACTAGCATTAATGTGGAATTAATGCTGGGAACATTAACATATTTGTTTTTTTTTACGTTATTTGTGAATGATAAACATGAAATTTTGAAGAAACAAAGTTTACATTGGAACATATTTGAGTTTCGCCTATTTCATAAATAATTTAAATAATGTATCATAATATACTAAAATTATCTAAGATTAGTAGTTTTGAGATCTTTTATGAGAGATATTTTGTTTTCCTGAAGGAGGGGGAGGAGGAATTTTATATAAGTGAATTTTGTTCATAAATCAATTTTTAAATAAGCAACCAGTAGTCTCCAAGTTTAAATACTTTTACTTAAGTTGTATACAGAAGTAACTAGGACATTGATGGATACAATCACAATAAAGAACAATTTTTGAATAAAATTTCATGAAAACCGCATAATGTCAACAATAAAAATTATGGAAAGGGGTTTCGGTCGCTCTAATTGTGGCTTTTACCGAGGTTGCTTTTTTACTGGTATCACCAATATAACGGAATGGTGTATCCTTCAAAGAAAGACTGAGAAGCGACTGGGTTGTTGATATTTCCCTGGGACAGGGCGATGTTGCCGGCTCTGCCAGTGTTTTTTATGTGTTTGATTTATGTGCGGGTAAAAACCGGGTGTCGACCGCCATTTGTCAAAGTCCGCACACAACCCTTACAGAGAGCCATCTTCCCTCTCTCCGGCTCGAGCTCCAGCTCCTATAAACAATACGCCGACTTATCTTCACACTCCCCTGAGCCTTTTCACGGGGCGGAGGAACGCCCACAGGCATGTGGTGGAGGTTTTAATACGGAACCGCAAATTAACTCCTACTGGCCACAGATAGCGCTCAAAGCCAATGTGCTAGCGGGACATTTATTGTTGGTTTTCTTCATCATCACAAATCACTACCTCTTTTTTTTTGCGAAGGCACTCGAATAATAAGAAAAATTATAATCCTAATTTTTCTCATTAAAATGAACTACTCATATGTTCATAAGAAGTATTCAATTGCAACTTCTAGGATTCTAGATATCATAAAAACTATTATGAAAGCTGGACCACTATTTCTTATCAATCATTTTAAAGATATTTTCTTTATCTAACCAATTTATTTCGGAGGACTCCAATTCAATGTCGAATTCAAGTAATTCCATAGCATGACATTACATTTTCTCCACCGTTCTCTTTCGCCTGATTTTGTGTCTCGAATACTGTTTTTATGGATCAATTCGTTTAAAAGTCATAAATCTTAGAGACCTATACATTTATCACCACGACCAATATAATTCAGCTCTTTTTCGCATTTTGGTTAAAATATGTTTGAGTTGCCTCTAATAATACTGATTTTTAAAAATATTCTCTTCGGAAAGCCGTCTTCATAAAAAATTATTAGTGTATTATATTATATACTAGCGGACCAGACAAGCTTCGTTTTGCCAATTTTTTTTTTTTTTTTTAGGGCGTTGCTGGCTCTAAGCAAACGTTTGTGTTGTTTTGTCACACGATTTAAATAGAGCTTTTAATGCAATTTACGGCCTTAAAATATAAATTCAGGGAATATCTATCATAAAGTTTTTTCACGGAAAAATTTACATAAAAAATGTACAGAATAATATGTATATTAATTTACATATGGTGTAGATATGGGCTCAATAAAAAAAAAGAAACACATGTATTTAAGGCAAATCAGAAATGAAAATTTGATTTTGCCACGTCCCTCCGTCCGCAGACCGAAAATAAAAAACACAGTGTCACTTGCTTTAATATTCTGAGAATTTCCTGAAAATTTCATCAAAATCTGCTCAGTTGTTGCATACATAAAGTCCATACGTTATGTACATACACACAACCAATTTTATATATATATATATATATATATATATATATGATAANAAGATAACTAGACCTATATTTTTTTAAATTAAAAAACGCAAAAACTGCCTTTCCTTACCAGTAGAGAATTTTTTGGGGTTCGGTCAAGGTTGATTAAAAAAAAAAAATGCTATTTAAAAAAATATATACTTTTATTATCTGCCAACGTTTCAGCATACATAGTAAGCCATCTTCAGGGCTATCATGAAGGCGAGATGTTCATGAACATTTGATCCAGGTCACAAAACGTCCCCTCTCGCCTTCATTGAAAGACGTGAAGATGGCTTACTATGTAAGATGAAACGTCGGCAGATAATAAACAGTACGTTAAAAAAAAAAAAAAATAAAATAATATTTTTAAATAATTAAATGATACAGGAAGCCAGTGAAAAAAACTCACAAACTCAGCCGGGAATCGAGCACGGGTCCCCCACTTTCCGGATGGGTGCGCTACCATTACCATTTTATGATAATAATTTCTAGTTGCCCGCCATAGTCATACACTTCAAGTCTTGTACTCGGAGGAGCTAAAATTGCTAGCTATTTATTAGACTTTTGTATGATAATTGTGGTAAAGTAATACCACATTTTATTACTAATTTAATTAGTACAGGGAGCCGAAAAACAAAATGGTAGTGTGGTGTAATGGTAGCGCACCCGCCCGAAAAGTGAGGGACACGGGTTCAATTCTCAGGTGAGGTAGAGAGTTTTTTTTTTGTGGCTCTCTGTACGATTCAAATTCATAATGAAATGTGGGATTACTATATCACAATTATTATCATGATTTGAGTAATTTTATTTATTTATCAATCATGACCCCAAACAATTCTCTACTTGTATGCAAAGACAGTTTTTGATAAATGAAATTTGGAAACTTATATAATAATTAATAATAGTAATAACAATTTTCCGAGGAGATGAAGAAATAATTCAGTATTAGTAGAGGCAATTAAAACATCTTTTAACCAAAATGTGAAAAAGAGCTAAAATATTAATGTTCGAAAACTCTCCATTTGCCAATGCATACTGTATAGACCTTTCCATCAAGCATTAGTAAAAATTCATCCGTCCAGAAAGTATCACAAAGTATTTCTTCCGGGTCCTTTGAAAATAAAGCTGATGGTCAGGAAAAGGAAAATGATTATAATTTGATAAAACTAAGTATACTTGTGATTACGCAGAGAGGGTTGTGTTGAGATTAGTTAAGCAGTATATCAGGGAGCACCAAGACTTAGGAAAGAAGAAAAAAAGTGATTACACAATCTACAAAAGGCCATGTAGGAATTGGAGGAGTCGATGAACTGACATGAAAGCAAGGGTTCTGAATTGGAATTCATATGTTTAAGACCAGTACTGGCGCTTTCTTAATAAAATATAAAGATGGAGGGTTGTGTATAAAGAAGGAGACAGGAGTAAAGAATACAAATATATGAAGAGATTTATGAGAATAAAGAGCGAAAAGAAGACGTTCTTTTATAATTCACAAAGATGGAGCTGAGATTTGTTGCGTTATTGATAACCGTTAGTGGACCCCATTTGCAAAATGTAAGCTCTGAAAGGGGATAAAAGACGGAATATGTTCTGAGAAATGTGGAGAAGAAAAAGTCAAAGGACTCTAGGAATCTTTGTTCCTGTTGTATTTTATCGATCAGATAAATGTTGATAATCGATTAAATGTTATTGGAAAGGAAAAATATTGAAATACACTGGAGATGTCCTCCTGTACTGAAATTCACCCTTTTTCGGCTAAAGGGCTTTACTATTTTTAGATTATTTTATTTAAAATATATAAGGAGAAATTTTAGACTTTAATACTAGTGGCAAAACTTTGAAACGCTTCATAAATATACATAATCAGTGTACAATGTTAGATAAAAAACATTAATATGTAGTTGTTTTTTGTTGGGGTTCAATCGAGATATATCCAAAAAATACAATTAAAAGTGTATTTTTAAATTATTTGTCAACGTCGTAAGCCATATTCATGTCTGTTGAATAACAATGTCATAAGAAAAAAAACATGAACAATTTTTTCGTATGATATTATATTTCAACAGCCTTAAAGAGGGTTTACAATGCATGCCATTGGCAGATAATTTAAAAATATACATTTCTTAAATTGTATTTTTTGTATTTACCTTGACCGAACCCCTACAAAAAACATCTAATAATAATAATATTTACGGTCAAAAGACTTTCCATATAAACATGAATATGTAAATTTATTGAAATGGCGTGCGATTACAAAATATATAAAAACACCTTTAGATATATTTTTAATGTTTTAAAAGCAGATTGTAGCTACTACTGGAATATAGAGACAAGAAGGAAACAAATATGAAGCGGTTGAGGAAAGTAAGTGATGTGAAGCTCTTACTTAGTTCCATCTCTAGATTTGTGGAGTGGGGGTGAATCCTCTGGGCTTTGGTAATTTAGCGTTACAAATGGTATAAAGGCTGCCGCTTTTCCTCCCAAGGAATGGGAACTTTCCAAATCCCCTTTGAGAGGAGTTGAACCATCGATCGAGATGATCGAGGTGGACGTGCCGGACCTAAACCAACAGTGACCCCCCCGACGTCTAACTCCAGTTTCCATCTCTCTCCTCTCCCTGGGAGCACAACACTTCTTCAGTTTGCTCAAGTAAAGTTTTAATCAAGTTAGCAGTCTCTTCAGGACTTGTACACCCTCACCCCACACACCCCTTGCCTCATACACTTTCCCCTTCTCCACTTACCATCCACCTCCCGGTGGGGCAGGTATCCACCTACTCCTCCCTCATTTGCACATTAGGAGCCTCAGTTTTAAACTTCTGCCATGCTTAAACTCACCTTCCAAGGCCTGAGTTATTTATTCGCCTTTTGGGCGTTTCAACTTACTCATTAATGAGTATAAGTGAGAAACTTCTCTCTCTCTCTCTCTCTGAAAATGTCTTTGCAATGACGATTAATTCAGGTATACTAACCATAAAATAACCCAACGTAAACTGAGCAAGTTTCTCAGATTTCATACAAGATAAGCATTGATAAGAGTAAATGAATTACTTCGTCTAAAGCAGACGAGAGCAACAAGTGTAAAAGTTGATCGGAATAGTGTTGGTTCTGAAAGTAAGAGTTGTGTAATCCGCCCAACCTTCTTAAACATATTCTTTAACAATTTTTAGTGCAAGGGAACAGAATAAAAAATCTAACTGTCCCAGCCAGGACTCGAACCTGGATCCCCTGCTATCCGGGCCGGTGCATTTACCA
>KZ807062.1:52141-65128 GCA_000696205.2 Oncopeltus fasciatus
CCCCCCCCTTCTCATTGTCGTACGATTTCAGCCAAAAAAGGATTCATTATAAGACTGTAATAGAAAACCTTAGTACCTATTTAGGTTCTATTTTTATTTTTAAAAGAAATTGTTCACTCACTGATCGTAGAACACTGTATTCCGATAATAAATTCCTCTTTATTTTTATGTGATCCTTTAACTTTATAATCAAACATGGCTCTTTGTTAATGCAGAGTTTGTAAGAGCTGATTTATCGGTTATTTTCTCTTTTGAATGTTACAAAATTTAATTTCAGTTAAACATAAAAATTAATCCTATATCTTGGCGCAATTTTTGGTGTGGTGGTTCCATAATGTGCTTTGTTGCCAGCTGCCAAGATGCTGGCTAGCAGGTGTTTGTAACTAAAAACATTCAGAATTTATTTCCTTTTCGTTGCAAATAATAAGAACTTTAACCATTCTTAGAAGGCAGAACTAAGACTACCGTTCAGTTCACTGTTAGGGCAGTGCTATTAACACTTTGGCAGGAGTTTGGCTCAACTACTTCAGTTAGTATTGGTCACCAATAAGACTTGTGCAGGAGTCGAATGGTTTGTATTAATGAAATAATTAGTGTAGAAGGCAGCACTAAGCCTACCATTCAGTTCCCTTGAGGAGTGGTGGCACAAACGCAACGACAGGTATTGGACTTATCTACTTTAATTTGTATCGATCATCAATGAGAGTTGCACAGAAATCGAATGCTTTATGTCATGGAAATGATAAGTACACACGAGCAGATCCTCCCTCAAGGGCTGTAGCCATAGAGCAATAATCTTGATCCATGCATGTAGGATTGTCCTGGGACAGCTGCGTGCCGCCTGTCGACTGATCGGGGTCCGGCTGGCGTGGGGCGGGTACCCGTCCGTCGCGCCGGGCTCGTATCCTTGCGGCAGCTACTTTAACGATTTACATACCTCTAGGGAATTATTATCTATTGTATTTGAGGCATCCATGACCTTTATAGTTGATATGCCTTTAAAAAAAAAAAAAAAAAAAATGATAAGTATCGATGTATATTACTCCGAGTTGTGGTTCAAGGCTGTAAGCTCACTATATCATAGCCTCCGGCTGAAGGAGCGAGGAGGGGGGGTCATCCGCATCTAATTTGCATATCTTTGAATTTCTAAGCCGGGCAAATAGAACGGAAGCTCCTGCAGACAGAGTAAGAAGTCGCAATAGCTGGGCTTGAGAGGGCTACTTAAGCGGCTGGAAGCCCAGGAGAGCAATCGTTAACAGAACCATTAATAATTCCACTGCGTTTCCAAGTGAGAAGGGAATACTCTACCTGCATTTAGAGCGCTTCCTTCCTTCAGTAAAACCTCTGTAGTCCTATATAAACAATGAAGGATTCCTATAGGTTTAGTTTGCGCATTCTTCACAATTTAACCATACATAAATGTTGCTATTTTATAAATGTATTTTTTTTTGTAGTATTTAATCCCACGTAAATTTTAACAGTTTTTAGTGCAAGGGAACAGAATAAAAAATCAAACTGTCTCAGCCAGCGCTCGAACCTGGATCTCATGCTAACCGGGGCAAGCGCGTTATCTTATTACGCGACCGGGAGAGCCAGATAACTTATTAAATTCCCAGCACTAGTGTCGAGAGTCTAACCTCCAAAGCAGAAAAATATATCATCTTATGCTCGGAGGAGCTGACACTGTCAACCCTCCTAAAAATTGTTAAAATTTACGTGGGATAAATAAAAAACGAGAGTCACTTAAACAGCTTGACAATGTAAGCTCCTCCTAGAATAAGATGATATATTTGACTGCCTCAGAGGTTAGACACTCGACAAAGGTGCGGGGAATTTAATGACTTATCAGACTTGTCTCGGTTGCGTAAATGGAAAACGCACCAGCCCGAAAAGCAGAAAATCTAGGTTTGAGTCCTGTCCTGGGACAGTTAGATTTTTTATTCTGTTGACTTGCACTAAAATTGTTACCATTTTACTTTTAGTGCTTTCTGAATGTAAAAACTTAAAGAAATATGCTTAAATAACTAGAAAACTCCAGGGAACTATAATAAGTCAATATGAGGACAATATACTATAATTAGCTCAGGCTTTGCAGAGAAAATTAAATATAAAAAAACAACATTCATATATATTTCCTAGTTTCTTGGTATATATATATAAAACTGATTAGTCATTTAGATGATATGTATAGGTCACAGCAAGTGCCGATGACTTTAGTATCGCTTAAATCAACTATTCCGAACGCGAAAAACATTTCTCACGATACTCATAGACATATTTTCCGGACTAGCTAATATTCCTCACTGAATCCACACACATCTCACCCGATGCTCACACAACTCAGTCACATTGAACGGAAGTTGGTTTCGCCCCGTATCTTGGATCCACGCGGCTGTGCGTACAATGGAGAGTGAGCTTCAGAAGGAATTCACCCCTTCACGGCTGAGTGCCAATGCAGGCCGCCAGTGTACAGGAAAACTAGAATTGGAAATGTTCGACGAGCAGGGGCGTGAAGGAAGCAGTTCCCCAAGTTCCGCAATCTATTCGTGCTCGTAAAGAACGGGCCAATCAAAGTTAGTGGCCTCGTTCTTATTGAGAACGTCGCTCGTAAAATGGCTGAAAAAATGGCCCAACTTACTCCTTCCTTTTACTATGCTTTTCATTCTTACTGTAAGGGTAATGTTAATTATTTATAACTTAAGGGTAATGTTATAATTTATAATTATTTATCCTTTCTTGACTTTATTATGAATAGTTATGCTCTGTAGAATGCTAGCTGAGATATGAGTGAACTGACTAATGAAAATCGCGCCATATATTAGTTTATTGTAAACAATTAATTATACGACAAAATGACAAAATAAGCCCCGGTCATAAATAAATTTCTCTCTTAGTAACATTTACTTTCTTAAGAGGTCTTGTGAGATCAATATGACTTTATTCCAACAATTATATTATATTCTTACTAATATTGATTACCTAAATATTCTCCACTCTAATTCTTCTCATATCTCAGACTTTGCATTTACAGTATCCTAACCAGCAATATATTATACATTATTATTTATTAAATTTATTTTACACACACTTTATCATACATTAATTTCATTAGTATATAAAAATATTTAAAAGGCACAAACCTCAGTTCACATGCACCGAAATCAAATCCAAGAACTATTGCAGCCTTTCCAAACCTATAAACAATAGATGACATTGTAATGATATATATTTAATGTGATCTAATAAGACTATATTATATCTATATATGTGTAAAATAGCAATCAATAATGTTAACAGATCTGTTAATTAAGTCAGAAAAATATGAAGGAAATATTAAAGTTTTTTTTTCGTCTTCATAGAAAACTAAAAATTTACTAATATATCTAAAAGCTTAATTTAGTTTTACAGGATGAAATGGGAATTTATCAAATTTGAGTAAATGTTTGTTAAGGTTTTATATTGCTAAAAAAATTAAATTTTCTTGAAATGTCGAATTCACAGAGTTGTATCAGCGATAGTGAGATGCAGAAAATAAATTTATACAAAACCACTGGATGTCATTACAGGAACTAGAATTGGAAATGGTCAGCAAGTACCAGGATGTATTAAAATTTAGGAATATAAAGATCAATTTTAGGTCCCCATCTAATGAATCAAAGTTTCTCTATTTTTTAAAAAAATTTTCTCATACGTGAGGTTTTCAGGAAATATATTATAATATTCATATTACATTTAATTTATTTCTAAAAAAATGTAAAAAAAAAGTATTAAAACTCTTTGAATTACAACAACCAATAGTAGCAATTCTGAAATGCACATATGAATTTATGCTTTAAGAAATTACATAGAAAGAGAGTAAAGGAAATACTGTAATCGCGAATATTAAACTCCTTCAGCGTTAGCTCCTAACCTACAAGTATACCATTTGGGTCGAAAAGAATATTTTCCAAGCAAGATATAAGGATTTAGTTTGTTCAGTAGAGAAAAAAAATAATGACAGAAAATGACACTTATGGAGAACTAGATCAGATGCTTATCGACCTGATGATGATTTTATTAAATGATGGACCTGAAGATAATTAAATGAACATATGGGCAAGCTGATGATCTTAATACTGATCAGAAATGAAGTATTTCTATGGATTGTAATTATATTTAATGAAAAACAGAAAGAAATTACAAAATAGGCTATTCTTCGCTAAACTTAATAGCCAATATATTTTAATCAAATGATAGTCATTAAAATGTCTTTCAAATTCTATTCGTATGTAAGATAACTGCTACTCCGTGGATTAAAACGAAGACGGCCCAGCTACCTCCTGGGCTTTGGTGACTAAATGATCAGGTAGTGGGGTTCTTTCTGATTAGTTATTTTCATTTTTTTTTTTGTATCTATGTTTATGTTATTTTTATTTGATACAAAATGTAATAAATAATGATTTATGTATAAAAAATATGATACTGAGACCGTCCAGAAATGTTTCTATAAGTTAGAAAATATAAGAACTACTTTAATACTTTAAGTTTCTATAAGAAAACAGAAGCAATATAAGTTAGGTAAAAATAAGACATTTTAGTTTTCAGGTTGTCATCAAGTCGTATTAATAGTATGACCTTGAAATACATGTAATATTTCTGAATACTTATTTTAATAGAATATATGAATAATTTGAATAGAAACTTCTGCTTCGTTCTCAATTCCGATAGTGGTTTAATTTCAATAATGACAGTTTTTTTAAAAGTAATTCCTCATCGTTGGAATCTGATTTTTCTGGAGTGTTTTACTCATAATTAAATTATACTTACGGGAATTTCATTGTGGTACATTTTACTAATTAGTTAAAAACGACATTAAAGATTATAAGTTTGCATTGATTGTAATTAATAATTTGATTTTAATATCAATTAATTTTATGACATAGAAAATAACTTAAATGTATTAAATTGAATAATATTTTGATGAAATAATTTTCAAAATCATAAATAAATTCTTAAAATTTTTTAAAGACGTCTGACTCGTTTAAAGCCAAAATATTAAATACTTCATTAAAATGTACTTATTTCATTCACGTTGTGTGAAAAATAAGGAAAGCATAAAGGTTTTTTTTTCTTTTCTTTTTTAAGTATAATAATTTTTAAAATAAATATTGAATAGTGAATCAAGTAAATGTAAAATGATAAGGTTTTCACAGTTTACAATCTAGATCATAAGACAAAATACTTCATACTAATCAGTCGGTTTGTCATCTCTTCCCATAAAGAAAAATTAAATTAATTACAAATTTTCCCTTAAAACCAAATTGAATAGTTCCATTAGATTGTGATATTAACACGAAAATTAAAATGTTTATTAAAAAGTAGAGAAAAAACTTATGGGATTTATAGAATTCGTTTAAAAATACTGAGAGTAGCGAGAGAAAAAGTATTTTAAAATACATCAAAAATTGACTTCTTTTTGACATTTGACTAGAAAATTAAATATTGAGGATTTCTAAAGACGCTTTAAGCGAAATATTTTAAGACTTGAGAAAGTACAGATCAAACGGAAAATCTTGATTAAATAGCATTCAGGATTAAGATTAGCTTCACATATCCGCTAGCAGATTAACTTATCTACTAATAAGAGAGAATACTCTCTCCCTAGTTCTTTTATCGATTTGAATATTGCTAATCTCTTATAGATAAGAATAAGATACTTTGGACACAAGATTAAATTAAATTGCGTTAAATTCTTCCATGTAAGGCCAAATTGGTCTTTCATCTTCATAAATAAACTATTTACAATGTGTTTACTCTTTTTCAGATTTCCAATGATAATTTATTTATATTTAAACTAATTTGGACTATAATTGACTAAAAATATAGTAAATTTTGCCCGTTGTTCTTAAATTTGATCTGGTTTTATGACACTCAAGTGCCCCATTACGAGGATGGTATTCTTTTCATTTTTACCGATTTAATACGTAGTTTATCATTTGTCGTTATATGAATTCATAGTTCGTAGAACGTATTTTATAATTGTTTTCATAAATAGAACATTTAAGAGGATCTATTATCGGGAGTAATATATTGAAAAAAAAAGGCCCAGGAATGGTACTAATACTGGACAATAATTCCTTAAGAGTAGGGAATATATATATATATAAATATATATTGAAATAACGGAAGCAATAACGTTCAAAAGAAATGAAAATACCTCCACCTTTTGTATTTCTCAACTTAATAGACTGGTAAAGTTAAATTGAAAAATTTAAAATGAAATTTAAAGGTAATTAATTTAAACATCCTTCCTCCTAAAATTATTGAAAACATAAAAAATAATTTTATCTTGGCTGAAAAGAGAATGAGAGTTGTAAAAGAGAGAGTTTTAAATTCAGGTGATTTTTAAACGCAGCTAACCTGTACATGGAATACATCGAACGGAGAGCTCTCGAATCTGCACACCTGAATTTAAAAATCTCTCTTTTACAACTCTCATTCTCTTTTCAGCCCTGAAGAAGCCATCAAATGATGTGCGAAAGCTCGGCAAATAACAACAATTTGACACGGTCCAACCCGGAAGAAGAAACTGTAAATACATCTGAAGCCTACGTGAACAACATAATTAACAAAATTTTATAACCATTAATTTTTAACACTCGTAAATTTAAAGTCTGAGGAGCTAAAATTTTAATTGTCTACTGAATAAAGTATACGCTATTCTAAAAAATTTAATAAATAGAGAAATTATTCGCACTTTGGTCAATAATCCGAACTTTAACGGCCCACATAAGTGAAAAAATTCTATCAGACATGCTGATTTTACAGATTTTCCACGACTCTCCAAGTAAAGAATATTACGAGACCATTTGAAAATAGAGGAAAAAAAACCCTAATAAAACTAATTTTAAGAGCTATTCAAAACCAGTCCAGTTTTTTTTTGTTCAGTCTCATTACTCTACCAAAATATAAAAATAAAAATAGCTGAGTTTTGAGAAATTTAGAGCCTTATGAAGCAATAACAACCGAAAACGCTCTTATAGAAATTATATGTTAAAAGCTAAACCTTCAGAGGATAAGAAGAGAGAAGTCAGCTGATCAGGAGGAATCTAGTCGAGACTTCCAAGCCTACGGTGGTTCTTATACTGGTCAAACTGACAAATGACATGACAAAAGCTTGCCGAGAGCTATGGAGTTAAGGATAAATTGGCGACTAGTAAATAGCCCCTCTCTCCATGTCTCTAGTAGGTTTACCGGGAGGTTAAAGACTCCAATCAAAACATTAGATCAAATGTGAGTAACCAAAGAGATGGTATATGAAAAATTGAATAACATATCTTGTATTAAGACGTATAGTAAAAATATTAAATATAAAGAGTTTTGCGTATTGTTCTTTAATGTTGAATAAAATGGGTCATATTTAATAAAGTAAAGGCAGGAAGATTAATTTCCACGTAAAAAGATACATTTTTTTCACGTACAGGAATTCCGACATATAAATACACCCTCCCCCCTCCCCCATCACAAACCCCCACACACACGAAGAAATGCCGCCTCCTCCAATATAAGCGAGTTCGGGAGAATATAAATTTTCCCGAGACCGGTCCTCATGCTCCCTTTAACCCTTCAGGTTTAATTAAATGTCCGCCCCCGTCTGTGCCAAGGACATGTGTTCACTTTCACCTCAGGAGAGATATTATAAACAAAGACGCCTGATTGTTAAGAAAAGCCCGGATTCATTTCTCAGATTAAATTGTGGTGGAAATAATAATAACGAAAGGGTATTTTTCTCCTTTCCACAGAAAAAAAAAATCTCTATTGTTTTACACACATGTTCGAGCAGCGAAAATTTTCGTATTTTTTGCATTTTAGACAAAAAGTTTGCAAGTATTTTCACTAGGTTTCGATTATTCTTCAATTGAGGTTTATTAAAAAGGCACTAATCAGCTATCTGTTAGGCCATTAAATCCTACTTCAAATAAGGGTGTTCCAAAATTCACGCAAGAAGTAATTTTGATAGAAAACACTGGTTTATAATTAAATAATGTAAATGTTTTATTGATCTATATAGTATACAGTATAGGGTTGTGTATGTAATAGCATATCGGGTAAATGGCCTCCACGACTTAGCTGGCACATACGCACTCTTTGGTTTTTACATGATTGTTTTGCATAAATGTTGCCGAATTTTGCTCATACAGCGCTCAATTTCCTCCTTAAAGGCTTGGGTGGTCGTGGGCTTTTCGCCTTCAAACCCCCCCCCCCCCAAAAAAAAATCCAACGGCGTCAAATCGCATGATCTAGGCGACCAATTCTGATCACCAAAACGAGAAATTACACGACCAGGATATGACTCATGCAGTAATTTTTCTCGGGTTGTATGGCGAACACATTTGAACTTTGTGTTACTCCATAAATAATCCTAACCTATATACTATATGATCCAATAAAAAAAAATAATAAAAAGAATAAAAACAATGTTTTCTATTTAATTCAAATCTTCCATTAACTTTGGGACGCCCCATTATACTTCCAAATATGACTTCACTTTTAATTCTCAAAGTTTTGCTTTCATATAAAATTGAAAGAGTTTTGGATCAATGAAAGGATTGAGTGATTTGGTAGTACATTGGTAGCACACTTACATCACTATTAGATAAATAACAAGATATTGTATTCCTAATTATGCCTATTTATGTCTGGTTTTGGTAAACTTCATTCCAAATTTGGCAAACGAGAAGCTCTCCCATTAGTAGTCCAATAGATACAACTTTTACTTATGATATACTTCCGTTTTATTAGTAACTGTTCAAATTTGATGTGAAATAAGAACTTTGACCATTAAATCTGAATTCTACTTGAAAAAGCTTTTAATAATTTTCTTGAAAGCTAATTAGTTCCCTCAAACAATACTCAAGCCGATAAAAAAACCGAAAGCTAAAAAAATATATTCTGCTGTATTTTCGCTAGGTAAGATACATAAAAATCTTTTTCATTAACCAAAATTTTTATTCTTAGTGCTAATTTTGAAATTTCTGCTATTCTATACTTTAATTCTTCGGAATATTTACTATAGAAGTTCAAATATGAACATAGCCATTCACATTTATAACCTTTGTTATAAATAGAAAAGTAATATGAATTACTGGTTACTGTAAAATGAACTCTCTTTTAGATATTTTATCATATGATTGTTTAACATAATTTTCAACAAAAATCCTTATATGACATTAATAGTCTACACTATATGTTTTCATAGCTCTACGTCTAGAGTATTTGTCTCATCAATAATCAGATATTAAGCAAATTTTTCATATCTGATAAAGAAAAACGCGACTTTGAAGCCTATTGCAATAAATTGAGAAAACATATCAGAAATAATTTGAGCATGATTTGCCCGATTCGGTCTTACTTTAAGTAGTTTAATGTGACACACAAACAACCCTATATAGGAGGACCGTTTACGAATACAATAAATTTTAACAAGGCATGTCCTAATCATGTTCAAACTGAAGATATAGTGACATAACAAATAGCCCCTTGCACTTTGTTAAAGAAAATTAATTTAGGAAATAGTTTTACCCATTTATCAATTATAGTTAAAATCAGCTTATCAATTATTCAACATAGCAAAGTGCCATTTCTCGGTCAATTTAATATATAATTTCAAAATTATCTTCATTGTACGTACATCCTCCTACAGTAACAGCTACATGGATATAAATACTAAATATTATTTTTGCATCTATTAGATAACTATTGTGGCAAATATAAAGAGTAAAGACTATTAATGAATGACAATAAAAAGATAAAAAAATATTAAACAATTAATGAGAGGGAATAGAATAAAAAATCTATCTGTCCCAGCCAGGAATCGAACCTGGATCTCCTGCTATCCGGGCCGGTGCACTTNTTTTTTTGTAGTATTTAATCCCACGTAAATTTTAACAGTTTTTAGTGCAAGGGAACAGAATAAAAAATCAAACTGTCTCAGCCAGCGCTCGAACCTGGATCTCCTGCTATCCGGGCCGGTGCATTTACCAGTTATACTATCAGAACAGCATTTTATTCTATTCCCTCTCATTAATTGTTTAAAATTTATGTGGGATGAAATACCACAACCAAATAAAATATTTATAAAGATAAACAAATAGGTTTGTGTTAGGGGATAAGACAGTCAGTGAAGGCCTGGTAGGGACTAGGTTGTTTCCTATTCGCTCAGGAAGGGATTTGCTACAGCCATTGCTCCTTATAGAAGAGGAAGAATTAGCTCTCTGGAGACGGCCAAGGAGGAATGGGAGTGGGCAGTAAAGGGCAATGGGGTGTTGGAAGGGAGCTGTATGTGGCGATAGTGGGGGTAGGGGACACATGGGGTCGTATACAGATATGACAGGGTGAAGCACGCTCCATTGGACAGTCAGTGGCTCTTGACCTCCTTCAGCCATGGTTGGTCAGAGCTAACCGAGGAGGAGTAAACTTGCGAGAAAATACCTCTATTTACTTTAACAGCTGTACAAAACAACTTACAAACAGCTATGTACATAAGGAGACCGTTTACTCCACTTACTTTGCCATAAACAGATTATAGCAATACAAAATATTAATATTCCAGTTTTCAATATTCAGCATAATACCCCTGAAAGGTGTTTGAGTGTTTAACGCTATTTACGAGACACCATGAACGGCCACATCGTTTGATTCGTCACAAAAAAACTCAAAGAATAATAAAACTTTGCATAAATCAAGAGCTATAAGTTTTTTTGACAAAATGAGAGGAAGCGATGGGAACAGCTAAAGAGACAGAGAACTATAACGGATGATATAAAATAAAGATTTGATATAATAAAGGTCCGTCAAGCAGGGGCAAGTAAAATTAGGTGAATCTTTCTTTCGACTTCTATTCATGTATTACATGGTATGTTAACACGATAACATTGTGTTATTTGGTTACAATGAACTAAAAAAAAAAAGCATACCAAATTATAATGGCAAGAGAAGGGAAGGTGACAATGACACGTAATCTAAACATATTTTTCATGTTTCATTGAAGATAGAAAGTGAGGAATTTCAATTTACATGCAGTAGTGAACAATGTGTGTAAAAAGTGTGATTACTAAAGTTTCCTCAAAACTTGCAAGAAAGTAACAGAAAAGGTAGTGCTCACTAATCAAAGTTAAATTTGTAAATGTATTCTTTAATAAGCGTTATTCGTTATATATTTTAACATTTTACATTTTTTTTGTATAAAAACTTGCGTAAATTTTACGATTAATGATTTTGGTCTCCCTCTAATTTCCTCCTATCTTCATCTATTTCAATGAAAATAAATGAATATAATTATGCTTATATATAAAATGTTATATTAGTCATAGTACGAACGTCAATAAAAATAAAGCTTTATATTCGTTCGACAACTCTATTTATTGTTATAACGATGTAAATATCACATCAAGTATGAGCTGTATGAATTAAACAGATTTTCCATGTTCTACTAAAGATAGATATATATATATATATATAAGAAATTTGTCATAATATTCGTAAAAGACAATGAGTGCAAAAAGTAAGATCGCTAAGGTTGGCTATAGACAAGGAGAATCTAGTTATACTACTAAATATTTATCCAATGAGCATTTATTGTGAAAACATTACAGAGGTTAAAGTTTAGAAAATCATATCTAGCTCTATCACGTTCTGTAAACTTCTTTTCAATAATAATAATGAATATTAGATTAAAATATTAAATTTATTTTTAAATCTCCCTCCTTGTCATCCGATTTAAAATTTAATTAAATATCAAAGTTGATTATATTTAAAAAAAAAGTAGTCTGACCAACTCTCGAAGTTACACTTTGTGGGTTCTTCAACAAAAAGATAGATTTTTTACCTGAACAATTAATTATCAGCCAATAATCATGGTTGTCTGAAATTAGTACTTTTAAATTAAACTGCAATACAAGGCAAAGAGAGGATGTTTTCAATATGTTTTATGAAAAATACCCATGATACTTTTTCTGCACTGAAAAAAAACAACATAAAATAGGTAATCTTTTGGGTATGAATAATATGTTATGGAATGTTTTGAGATATCAGATGTTGTCCTTAAATTATTATGAGGTGTGGTAACGACAAATCTGGCAAGCAATGGAGGATAATACGAGATGTGATTTGTACGTAGGAGTATTGTTTCAGAACAAAGGGATCCTACCCTCTTGCAGATAGGAATATTGTGAGCTGGCGAGAAGGAGAAGTCTTTTGGAGAAGTTGGAGAAGAAAGTATTATGGGGGCTGGGAGGGGAATGGGAAGTGGGTTTTTAGATAAGGGTATTCCAGGGGGAGGGAAGTGCCTATAGGCTTTCTGCTCTTTAGGGGAGAGGGTACCTTCAGGAGGAACACAGATTTGGGAAGAAGAGTAGAGGATATTGTCTGGAGGCAGGCAAACTACATCGCCTTATCCACAGGTCTGATTAACTTTATTTAACTTCTTCAAAAATACTTTTTTTTTTTTTAAATCTATGCGTCTTATTTATTTACCAGGAGTATATCTAACCAAGGAGCACTAGATAGTCCTCCTCTAGAGCTCTAACTGGGAGATCTCGTATATTCTTCACCAAGATATGGTTACTGACGATTTCCTATCGCTGGACACCAGGTAGTTGAGAAGAACCACTAACAAAATTCCGTGCAACATTTTGCAATTTAACCACACAGCCTAAAGCTCTTTGCTTTATATAAAACATAAACTATTTTTATAAATCATTTTAATTTCTGTAATATATAAGCTATTTCCACCCATAGTTTAAAAATTGTTAAACGTCTTTTAAAATTAGATTTTTCCTGCATATAAGGATTTTATTCTTATAAAATAGTTTATCAAGTACCAAGTATAAAAGAAATATTCACACAAATATCATGTAACACTTTTAAAACATATTAAGACATTATTGATTCTTCGAAGTAGAAGTTAAAAATATGTCCCTTTCAAGATATATATATGAGACAGAGAAA